>PVJL010006111.1:0-97429 GCA_004026885.1 Lyroderma lyra
CAGTGGCAAGATGTCTTTTCCTTCGCTCTATACCTACTCTGCCCTGGCCCCCGACTCGGTTTTGGTACCTAGGATCCTACCCAGAGGCCCCACTTTGAGCCCAGCAGACGGGTTTGATAGGAAATTGGTAATTCGTGTTTCCCCCTGGGTTTTGAAAATTGGTTCGTAGTTACTAAGGGTCTATGCCGTGTCCCATGGGCATCATTGTATGTTAGCTCTCAGAGGACTCTGGCAGCAAGCAGAGGAACTACGACTTTATAGATGAGGAAGCTGGGGCCCAGGAGGTTGAGTGGCTTTCTTAAACTCACCCAGACAGTCACATCTGATCCCCGCCCAAACCTGTCTGATTCCAGACCTAGGGACCTCGCTCATTAACGTTACAGCAACAAGGCCGTGTCACTCCTTTGTGTAAAGAAAGTGGGGTTTAGGTGCTGAATATCGCGCAGGAGATTCTAGATGGACGCACACACCTGAACGGAAACCCACGTTTCAGTCTCTCGGCACATTAAGTAGTGGGTGGGCACGCCGGGCTCGCACGAGGAGAGGCACTCGTGTTTCTCTGCAGGAACACCTCCTTCCGGTCACCACAGGGCACCGTGTTCGTACCAAGAAGAGAGAATCCTAACAGGGCAGCTACCTTTACAAAAAGTGTTTCCTACATTCCTTAATGTGTAAAAGATTCACTAGACCACATTCTTTTGCAGTTTGGGGAAAAAGTAAATGGTCATGAAAACAGATTTGTGCTTATTGATAACATGAAAACCTCATAATAAAGAGGAACTGATCTAGGAAAATGTCATCTAACAATTAAGGGTATTTTCTGTCCTAACAGACAATCTGTATAAATTAGCTGCAGTGCAAGTTTATGAAAAACAGAATCGAAAGATTGTGTTTTTCTTTAGAGGATAATAAAAATTTATTGAAAACTTTTGGAATAATCCAGCAATGCAGTAGTAAATCCAAATTGCCTGGGGCTCATTACAAAATAAACTTCACAGGATTGTAGAAAGAATAAATCAGAAACTGCAAAACCATGAAGTATTCTCTGGATTGATGAGACGTTTTTCTTCTGTAATTATAATGTTTTGTGACCTGGACTAGCTTCTAATTGTTTGAGTGACAGGAGAATTGGGTGGCAGACAGACCTTCAGGTCTCACTCACATGGTCTTTCTTACAAACAGAAACGCTCTCTGTTGTTGCTGTGGAGCTAGACCTGAGGGATTTCCTGAATGTTCTTCCAGAAGATGGGACTGCAGCATTTTTCCTGCCATACCTTCTTTACTGCAGTCGAAAGAAATCATTGACTTGAAGGTAGCATGTGAAGAACAGTGGCATATGAGACTGAATTTTAAAAAAAACCGAATGCCAGGTACAACTGTAAATGAAGGATTTTTATATGGACTGTGCCTATATTATTACAAATGCTTTTAGGTTGCTTTCCTTACTATGAAGTGGTATTTCATAATTTATTACCTGAATCCATTTAATTGTCCAGAATGTGAAAAGAATGGATGTCACTTCAGGTGCTCCAGAATGTAATCTTGTTGTTTTTTCCAGAATTTTCTAATGGGTCACTTTATATAAAACAACTTGCTTTGAGAATGATGTTAATGTTTTCCCACAGTAAAATATTTTAGACTATTTTCTTCTTACTTTTAAAACTCGTGTGTTTCTGTCTGAATCAAATGAAGTAGTTCACAAAGCTAACTGTTCTTCTCTGGCTATTAATGTGATTTGTTGAATGCATGTTTTGCAGGCAAAGCCTCATTTCCGTTTTTTGTTGACACGAACTCTTGGTCCTTTAGCTAGATTGTACGTGAAAATAAAGGCACATATCATTGTATTCACCACTGTGTGTTCTTTTTGAGCCTCTTATTAAACAGTTTGAGCCCCAGCTCAGCTCCTCGGCAGTGTGCTCTGACCTCAGTTAAGGATGGGTACGCATGCTGCTCCCCCAGCATCTGCCTCAGCCGCACTTCGGAACTGGGCTGCCCATGGCAGCGTTCGTCTTTCTAGGATTTAATCTACGGGCTTGTTTCCAACTCCGCCTTTCCCCAGGTCCAGATTCACGCCCATTTACGTTTTCCAAGGTTCACAGAACTCAGATTAGAATCTCTTTGTTTCTAATACTTACTTTTCAGTTAAATTCTACTTTATTTATGTTTTTATTTTGTTTTATCATATTTTCTTTTTAAATTGGACTTCCTCTGTACCCGTGCCCCTGTGTCCACTGGTTCATGAGGGACGACGTCATGCGTGTGTTAGAGGGGTTGACGGGGAGGCCAGCGGTTGGAAAGCATTGCAGTAAATCTTATGGGACCCTTTGAGAACCATGCAGGACCGGTCACATCTGATCATACGTACTTTTACTACAGTTTGGTGAAGCCCCAGTGGTGGTGATGTGAGCGGCCTAGAAGAATCAATTATATTGCCTAGTATAGTAGACCAGTCACGTGTCATAACACAGTCTGTGGTTCTTTTCGTATGAAACAATGCAACCATTGCCCCGCAAGTGCACAAAAATGCATGTTTTCAGTCTTTGTTTAATGCTTAACAGCCTTTCCAAAGTAAACATTCTATTCACCACTTCCACATACATTGTTATGAACCATTTTTTTCACCAATTTATTTCTTTCAGCCAGACTTGGTCTCTATAGAAAAAGAAATGTTAAGACCATTATTAAAAAATAGTATTTATCATATGACTAAAAAAGTACGCACATGATCCTTTAAAGGTATTCTAATTTTTTTAAATGTAGTTATTGTCGAATTAATCTTGATTCTTTTATATTTTTCTGCTTTTCGTATGTTTAAAACCATCTCTTGGATAAACTTCTTTTCCTCCCCATAAGATCCTTATAAATTATAAGGGAAAATAGTGACTTTATGGTGGAGAAACCTGGCAGACACATCCTTAATCAGATGCTCAAAGTTAACGTAACCAGTAAGGGGACAAATCAGCCTCTTGGCATGTGTACTGAGAAAAACAATATTCCTGCTGTGAGACTCTTGCCAAAAAAAGCCTACTCAGAATCTAACCAAGAGGAGCCATTACACAAGCCCAAACTGAAGGACATTCTGCAGAGTGACCACCCTGTGTTTTTGGAAAATGTCAGAGTCGTGAAAGACAAAGGCTGAGGAATGTTCCAGACTCAAGGCCACCAAGAAGATGTACCAGTTGGACACACGCATGAGGAGGATTTTTGTTTCCTGTGAAGAACATGTTTAGAATAATGGGTGGCATGTAAAAAGGGTCTGTAGTCTTGAATCATTTTTATGTCCTGATTTTGATGGGTGTGTTGCGTTCATGAGAATGTCCTTGTTTTTAGGAAACATGAGTATGTAGATTCACATAATAGAGTGGTCACATTTGGGGGATCTGGGTGGGAGGTATGTGGGGTTTTTTGTTTTGTTTTGTACTGCCATTGCAATTTTTCTGTGTCTGACATAATGTCCAAAAAAAAGTTTTAAAAACTCCTTTTCGTTTGATTCATATGTGGTCAGATACTTACCCAGCAGACTGTTGTGTGGGATTTGGGTACAGTACTTCCTAGAACTACAGAATATACAGTCCCTGCCTCTAAGGAACTTAAAGCTGAACAGCCTTTATTTCTGCAGACGGCTCCACAAGATTACCTGACTGTCGCAAAAATGTCACAGGCTAAACATAAGCACCTTTTCTATTTGTTGTAGGCCTCTACTAGGCTGCCTCCGGTTGAGGAATTGAGGCGTTGCATTAAATGTGACCGGGTCACCTCAAGTATTTCGTACTGATGCTAATTTTTGGTTTTGTTTAGTAGAGGAAATTGCTGTCTCCTGGTGCATAATACTGAAGGATTTCACTTTAACCTCGTGTGCTCTTCTTGTCTGTGTCATGGAGGCAAGTTTTTCTGAGATTCAGAATTCACGTAGACTTGCCCAAAGCTTGATCAGACTTTTATTTAAAGATAATTCAGGCTGATAAATGTGACTCCCCATTTTTCTGTATGTAGTTTAAACCAAGCATGTCCAACCCACAGCCTGCAGGATGCATGCGGCCCAGGACAGTTTTGAATGCGGCCCAACACACATTCGTAAACTTTCTTAAAACATGATGAAAATTATGCATTTTTTTTAGCTCATCAGCTGTCATTAGTGTGGGTGTATTTTAGGTGTGGCCCAAGACAATTCTTCCAGTGTGGCCCAAGGAAACCAAAAGGTTGGACACCCCTGGTTTAAACTCTTCTTTTTATCCATTACTGCTTCTTTCAGTCCTATATGTTGCCTTTTCTCTTTGTAAATGCCAAAAATGTGTCTTTCATTTTTTTTCCGTGTATTTTCCCTTCACATTTGCTATTTGTTCTACAGTTGCCTGTATGGCTTTTAGAACAGTCTCCCCTTTCTTAACCAAGCTAGCAGTCACTTCTCCCTCCAGGCTCCTTATGTGGGAAGAGTCTTTCCATTGTCTGTGTAGGATTCTCCTGTAACCCTGTATTCTGCACGTCAGCCATTGGCACGTCAGCCATTGTCATGTCAGCCATTGGCACGTCAGCTATTGTCACGTCAGCCATTGGCACGTCGGCCATCGTCACGTCAGCCATTGGCACGTACATGCCAGCCATTGGCGTTCCTGAATGCCCTCCCACTGTCTCCTTGCTCTTGGTTATTTTTGTGAACTGGACCATCGTTTCGTGTGGTAAACGTGTGCTGATTTCTTTCAAAACAAAGTTTTCCTCCTTGTTTTTGACTCTTGCTCTTGGTCATCAGTTCCTGGCGCCGAACCCAGTGGCCTACTTGCCTGTTTGGGTCCTGGGTATTTTGGTGCCCTCAGTACCGTTCTCGGACATACACGGTTTCAGGGGGAGTAGTTGTTCACGTTTCGGGGTGTTTAGCAGCAGAAACTAAGTGTGCATTTGCCCTCATGGTTGATCTCTCAGGGATTTTTAATTTTGGAAAGATGTTTACTTCTAGATTTTCTTCCGTTTATATGTTCCTTGTTATCCCTATTTTTAGGAGGAAAAACAAGTTGTTTTTCTACATAATTTCCCCCTGTTGGATTTGCCATTGCCAAGTTCAACCATTCTGAACTCAGAAGAGACCCAGGAGAGACCACACAGCCTGCAACCACAAAGCAGGAATTTTATGCTTCATACTCTGTATTGCGTTAGTGTTTATTCACAAAAGGGCTGTGTGTTCTCCTGTGTGTGTGTGTGTGTGTGTGTGTGTGTGTGCGCGCGTGTACACACGCTTACGTGTTGTTGCTGGGGTGGGGGGAGCAGGGAATTTACATTCCACTTTTTTTCCTGGATCTTCGCTGTGGTCCGAGTGTCTGTGTCCCCCTCACCCACAAACTCACGTCTTGAAAACCTGATGTCCAAGATGATGGTGGGAGGAGGTGGGGCCTTTGGGGGGCGATTAGGTCATGAGGGCGGAGCCCTTGTGCCTGGAATGTGTCTCCTCAGAAAAGAGACTCCAGAGAGCCAGCTTGATGCTTAGCACCCTGATTCCAGACGAACAGTCTCCAGAACAGGGAAATAAACTTCTGTCCTTTACCAGCCCCCCCGTCCGGTATTTTGGTACAGCAGCCCAGTGCGCTGACGCTTGGTGGCACAGACAGTCTCCCACAAACAGTCATCAAGCATACGCCACCTCCTGCCAGAGCAGACTGTTCTGCCTGATTTGCATATTTAAAATATTGTTGATTATTCGGGGGGTTTTTTTGGGGGGGGGCGGTGGGGGGGGATTTTGTGGACCTAAAAAATGTTTTAAGAAACAAATTAAATTCTGGATGTGTCTGTGAGCCATGGTTACTTTCTTTACAAATAATAATACATCTGCTCTCTTGTTATTAGTTCTGAGTATGATTCCACTGCATCAGATGGGTGTCGGTTTGTACTGGCTTAGAGAGGACTGCTGCTGTTTTCAGAACCGACTCAGAAAAAGCATTCCACACCACGAGTATTTAGCAAAAACACACAAACAAACAGACAGACAGACATCCCCTTCCGAAGTAGAGAAGACAGACAGGGCAGCCAATTCACACATGCTTCCCACTGGGGGGTCCTATTTAGGCCAAGTGGTTCATCGTAATCCCAGTCGTGGCACACGAGTATGACCGCTAGACCCACGAACGTGATACTCGCCTTCGTTCGGAAGCACGGCGTACGTCGTCTCCATCCCAGCGTGAATGTGGTCCGTCACGTGGCAGTGGAGCAACCAGACGCCAGGCGTTCTGGGAAACATTTCTAGGGTCTGGTAGGTCCCAGGGAAAATGTCGAAGACATCAGAACTATAAACGCCCCTGTGCTTAATGAGAAAAATGACAGATGTTACACAATGTTGACTACATGAGCAAATTCGTCCCAGTCATCTTTCATTGGCCAGCTCAGGGATGTGAGAAAAACAGGTACATCTGTTTACACAGTGAGACCCTGCATATATATCTATGTTGAATACAAACATCGAGCTATGTGGTCCTTACATTACTGCTAACCCCTCAGCACGGTGGGTTATCAGGTGAGTGTGGGGGGAAGAGGTGATGAGAGTGAAACCATCAGTAATACTGTCTGTTAGCTCTCACCCTTTCACTCGGGTTTGCTTTTTGGTCCGAGCATTTATATTACACAAAACTGAGCGGTGGCCCCGTTTCAGCCCTAATCTCACTGTTGCTGAGCCTTTCCTCGGTGAACTTGTCTGTGAAACGCTGGAGCAGAGAGGGTGATGGGGGAGCAGGAAAGGAGACCCATGGAAAAGCCAAAACCAGAGGTCCTTAAGGCAGGGTCTTGACTGGACACCAAATACTTGGCATGTATTTCTGTTTGGACAGAACTGAAAGTCCACTGAGAATGGAACATCTCTGTAAGTCAAAAGACAGATAATGAAATGGCCATTTTTGCAGTATACTCTTTGGTGGCTTGTGAATTTTCTACGGTAACTCAAAGGTAAGAAAAAAGCATTTCCAAAAGGGCTGTTAACTCCTGCTGAAATCAGCCCTGGGTGAGAAAGACAGAGGGTGCCAAAAAAATGCATACATAGTTTAAGAAAGGAAAAAAACTATTAAAATTGGAATACTTAATATGTACCAGTAACAAACAAAAGACGAATACAAGTCATGGTTGACTTCTGCAATGACAAGAGGTGCTCACAGGGGCCACCATCAGCACCCAGACACTTCTGATGACGGCGAACTACGGCTTGAGCAACAGTGCCTACATGTCCACTTGTGCCACCGCACATGCCATTTCAGCTTCTTCCTGAAGTCCTGCCAGTGTAGCCGGTTTTCTAGGGGACACCATGTCCTTTAAGGTCCCCCACAGGGAGAAGTCAAGGGGTGTGAAGTCAGGAGAACGTGGGGGAAACTCAAACAATGTTCTCAAATTTCAAACACCCCTTCAACATGGTCTTGCGCTCCTCGAACAACAATCATGCTTCTGTCCGTCTCTGTGACTGTCCTGCCCGTAGCATGGTGACACTAGCATTCATTTGGTGAACGCCATCTTTTGAACCAATGTCATACTACATGTTACTACCATAATTCAATTCAACTTCCAAAAGTAATACATAGATAGCATCTTCTAAAGTGTGTACACATTTTTTTTGGCACCTCCGGTAGAAGTAGGATTGAGATCTAGGGACCAATCGGTTGTGTGGCAGCAAACTGATGACCTTGTTCACGTCAGGCCATTTAAGATCAGAACTCAGAACAGGCAAAGTCTTTGCCCTCTCTGCTAACAATTCCATTCAAATGCCTCATCCATGAATATGTGAGCAGACCACCAGGAAAATCCAGTAAACTCTACAGGTCCCAGGACGAGCGCCAGATGTAACTGAAGTTGGCGATGGCCATCGAAATTGCTACGTGCCTCATGCTTAAAGAATTTAGCTGTCTCTTGACACTTTTAAGACTTGATAGAGATCTGAGAAGCATTTGCACTGGTGTGAAAACATTCAAGCAGAGGGCAGATGACTGTGGGTGGCGCTTACCTTGTACTGGAAGCTGTGGCCGTGGAAATGGACCGAGTGTAGGTCGATTTCGTTGCCCATGCCCATCAGGTACCAGTTGACTTCATCTCCCACGTGCATGGTGAGGCCTTGCAGGTTCCCAAACATCCTGCCGTTGATAGCTGGGGAGAACACACGGTTTCTATAGTACCTTTCAGGATATTGTAAACTAACAGTGATTTCACATAAAATCGTTAAGATTATTAGATTGATGAACTGGATCGTTTTGGGGGGCAAGTTTGAGAACTTTTCTCACTACAGATGGGAGAAATGGATACTTTAAGGTCATGAAAGTCACACCACCCTTCTAGCCACTTAGCACCAAAAGCCTCAATCCTAATTTTGAGTTTATTTAAAAGGCAATGAGACTTTGGACTTGGGAGGGAGGTTAAGAGACGATTTTGAGTACAGACCCCCTCCCCTTTTGCTTGGAACAGGATTCCACCTCACGTACAAAGTGAGGCAGACGGTTTCCTGTAAAATGAAAACCAATGAATAATCTTCAAATTCATTTTATTTGAAAGAGAAAAGGAGTGGGGGGGTTAGTTTAGACTAAGGTATCATACCATGCATCTTATTGCTTTCTATGAATTCATCGTCGTCTTTCTTTACTTTCTCGGGGTGCTCAGAGTATGTTTGGATGTTGTCATCCAAGTACCAAGACTCATTCTCATCAAACACAAAAAACAGAAGGAAAAATTCCAGTTTCTTTACGGGATTGAAAACTTTCATGGAGTGTCTCCGACAGACAATCAGTGGGCCGATTAATCCACTATAGAGATCCTGGAAACAAGCAGACACGTCAGTCATGCTTGAGGCACAGTTCAGGCGTTCAGAGAGCTAGGACCTAATCGCCTGTGACCTCGGGCATTTGGGCCGGGCTGACGTGAGCAGCAGACTTTGCCCAGGGTGGTGGTGTCAAGTCAGGAGGTTTCTACTTGCAGTAGTTAAATTGGAGCCATGGTGACCTGTAGGTAGGTTATGCAGGTGGTGCAGAAGGGACAGGAATGTATGCAGTAGCCAAATACAAGGGGGGAAACCCACCCAAAATGGAAATTCTCTTTTGGAGGCAGTACCCTCAGAGCCCAGGCTCCCCCGCTGGGGGAGTGTTCTAGAACCCGTCTGCATCCGGGCACCTGCGGGCGTGGTGGTGAGGCTGCGTGCGGCGTCAGTGAGCTGTTGTGGAGACTCTGTCACCGCATGTGCCCATGTCATGGTGGTGATGGACACGGACACCGTGCAGCGTGACGACGCATCTGCCCACCCCGCACTGAGGGTTCTGTTTCTTTTTTGTTTGTTTGTTTGTTTTTACCAAAAACAGCCTAACCCTTGTGCCCCACCCTCCCTATTCACTGGGTCTTGTCCTGAGCGACCTTTTTCTGTTTCCCCAGATAAAACATGTCCTCAAAGGGGAATGGTTTCCCATGTGGAAGAGGCGAGACAAAAAGAAGCCCTAAAAGGCATCCAAATCAAGGAGCTCAGAAACTGCGCTGAGTGGTGGCAAAACATACAGGATTTTTGTACGTAACTTCTGAGGCTGTTTGCCCTCCTCCCTGTACTGGCTCAGCTAATGAGCAGCAACGTGAAGGAAACCCCAAGCCACGCACTGTGCCAGGCCCTGAAAATCCGGAGTTTAATCCGACAGAGCCTGTGCCCTCCAGGACCTCAGTCGGGAACACAGAGGGACAGAGGCAATGAGCCCCTTGCTGCCAGGGAGACACACGCAGTGCTACAGAGAAGGGCGGCCACAGCCGACTCGAGTCTGGGCTTCAGCGGGGACAAATTCGGTCTTGCAGGGCCTTTGAGTGGCACTGTGTTCAGGAATGGTGCATTGGGTCTTGTGGGTCACAGGCAGCCGTCGCCGAATTGAACAAGGTGGCGTAGTTCTACTCTAGACCAGTCTTCCCAGGGGCGGAGGGAAGGAAGCTTGGTGGGAGGGGGGAAGAGAACAGAGGGCGGGAGGCCATCGCGGTGGTGGAAGCAAATTTTGGAGAAGGAGAGAAGGAATTGCCCAGATGAGCTGGGAGAGCATTTAGCTACGTCACATCCAGGGTTACAGCTTGAACGCCTGGCTTGGTGCTGGTGGTGCTGTTTATTCCAACAGAAATACAGGAGGAGAGGAGGGGACCTCAATGCCACTTCTGAGTTTCTGGAGCACAGGGCCTGTGCTGGTGGGGAGGTTCAGTGGGCAGGCAGACAGACAAGTCTGGAACTCAGGAGACATTTGGACTAGACATCGAATTTGGCAAAAAAATTTTGGTACATAAGGTATAAAAACGTTCAATCACTATATTGTACACCTGGAACTAATATAACTCACATACTGCAAGGGCTGTCCGGAAAGCATCCAGCCATATAATATGAAAAGTGAGGCATTTGTGGTTGGACTTTCTTTCCCGACAGCCCTCGTATACATAAACAAATAAATAAATACAAAAAGAATTCTGGTACATGTTCTGATTTGTGGTTGAACAGTTTGTTGTCTTTGAAATATTTAATCCAACAGCAATGCCCGTGGTGCTGTGATTGTCAGGTTAGGTCGGCATTTTCATTATCACGTAATAACAGGGCTGGGAAATCATGGACCTCAGTTCTTTGAGTTTAATGTATTTTCCTATCAAAAGGGAAATAAAATACTGTATTGATTAATATCTAAACCTGTGTTATCCATAATCAGCAGTCATAGAGTTAATACAGCGATAACTGTACCCTTAAAAACAAACAATCTAACTAGCTAGCTAGCTAACCAAATGGATGAATGAGTACCTACGTGACTGACGTGACCCGCCAAGCCGCTCACTTCCCTGGGACTCTACCACAGAATTGGACCACGGGAGAATTGTAAATTCATCGTCCTTCAGTTATGTGTCTGTTTTGAGAATGTTCACAAAACACACATGATTGAAAGTTTACCTTCACTTGATCCACCGTCGAATAGTAAGCCCATGGAATACAAGGGGAGTCCTCACTTCCAGCACCAGATCTTTCTGGGATTTTCCATACGTAAGTGCGGGTTTCACCTAAATTAATCAAGTGTTGATGTGTTTAGTTACGCGAGGGCTGTCTGAAACGTGTCCAGCCCTATAACTGTCATTATATTGACAGTGGCTAGAATTTTTCTGGATAGCCCTCATATTGGGTATATATTTGACATACAGTTAACTCTTTGTTGATCAGAACTTTGCCAATTGCTTGAAAGTGCCGGCTGCTTGAGTTCTGGTTAACAGAAAGTCTACTTACACTTATCTGGCATCTACCATCCCCATGGGTGTCGGTTAACTGAGAGTCTGCTGTATATATAATTGATGTATATATAATTGATACATATACACACACACACATACTCGTATATCTATACTAAGTCTTGAAAACCAGTGATCCAGAAACTGGGTATATCAAGGTAATTAGTTTTAAAAACTAGTGGTCTCAATACTGTCTTCAGGATTTAGTTTTAAGACAAATTGTAAGACATACTTTCATGTCTTCTCTGCCAGTTGTGAGTTAACCATTAACTGGCCATGACACACATGCGATAACCTCGCCAGTCTGTCTCATTCTGTCATAACGTACACTGTTTTGTCACAACTCTGTCACATGCAAGACCACCCCCTGGACCTTGACACTTTGAAGAAGGCTAATTGCTCCACCCTCCTGTCTATCAAGGGCCTTCACTCTCTACCATTCACCCTCGGCTTCCAGCCTGCTCTCTGCTCTCAGTCACCTCAGGGCCCATAAGACGATTGCTTTCAGCCATGGCCACATGCTGTCCACTCCACTTATGGAGACCTCACCATTATATATGCACACTGTTGGGCTTCAGTTAGCTGAGTCTGACAAATCTTTATTAGAGGATCAAGCAGGACTAGTCTCCAGGGATGTGGTAGACTTCTTCCCTTTGGCTCAAGCCCTTTATCTTACTCGCCTCTACGTCCTCACCCTTTGTCTAAGCAGAACATTTTACTGAAAACCAAGCAACAGAACCTATTGTCTCTTCTTCTATACATTTTCATAAGCTCTCCTCCATGTCACACCCCTACCTGCTGTGTCACCAGAGGTCGATGCCCAACACTTTGGCATTGTCTTGACCTTTCCTCTCTCCCTAATAGTCCCTAATGCCCTGTCTTTCAGCAGGTCCTTTTAGTTGCACAAGCTTGTCTGACCCACAGCCCTTGGGTCTCACATGGCCCAGGACGGCTTTGAATGCGGCCTGACACAGATTCGTGAACTTTCTGAAAACATTACAAAAATTATGCACAGACCCTTCTTTTTTTTCTTTGTTTAGCTCATCAGCTATCATTAGTGTCCGTGTCTTTTCTGTGTGGCCCAAGACAATTCTTCTTCTTTCAACGTGGCCCAGGGAAGCCACAAGGGGGAACAGCCCTGTTTTAGCACCACCTTTAACACCAGAACCAAATATGACATATCACCACCTCAGCTGTTTCTGGTCCAAGTCTCGTGATCATTTTACCCAGATGATTGCAATTGTCTGCTGATGAGCCTGCTTCTGTGCTTGTGCACACACCAGCCACAGCAGTCCTTTAGAAAGCCTTCATCTGATTATCCCTTTCCAGCTCGAACTCTCACGTGGCTTTCTAGAATCAAATCTAAGGGCCTGACCATGGCCGCTGAGGCCCTCCTCCCCGCTCTGCGTCTGCTCCCCCTCGCCCTCCCCACATCTATCTCTGCACATTCTTTGTCCTGTGGCTCCACTGTGGCCTTTGGGCTCCTGGCTATTCGTCAGACACCCCACGTCTGCTCAAATCTGGGGACCTAGAATGCTGTTCCCCACACCTTCCTGTGGCTCATCGCTTCTCATCACGGAAGGATCTCCATGGGTGGCACCTCCTCAGGGAAGTCCTCCTGACTACCTTACCTAAAACAGCACCATTGCTGCTTGTCCTGTCTCATCCACCTGCATTTCTTACAGCACTTTGTATAACAGCCTTGCACATGTTTCTGATGGATCTCCTTCGGAAGAACATGCAGGTCATGAGAGCAGCATTTCCCATTTCTGTTCCCCTAAATTGACGAGAGCTGCTTTTACAGAGTACGTCCGCTCACTCGATGTCTTTGGGAACTACTCCATTCCTGAGAAAATGGTCCCATCCCAGAAGCCAACATTACACCCAACCGATGAAAACTACGAATTTTGTTAAACACACACCTTTGTATTTATTCGATTTCAGCTTTTACTCTGTGAGAGTCATGGAGTTCCCAGTACATTCCAGACATTGCACTAGATACCAGGGGTGTAAAATGTCAGGTGGCAGCCGCCACCCTTAGGGTCCTGAGTCTGGTGGGGACGCGGCCGGAAGCATTCGGCCACATGCTGCGCGGTGGTGCTCTAGCTGCGTGCGGAGAAGTCATCTCTCCCGCCGACTCTGGGGTCCAGGCTGTGGCCCCGCCCACCTGCAGACGCCCCGCCCACCTGCAGACACCCTGCCCGCCTGCTGACGCCCATCTACCTGCTGACGCCCATCTACCTGCTGACGCCACGCCCACCTGCTGACGCCACGCCCACCTGCTGATGCCCCGCCCCGCGCCTCTTGTTAACCCCCTCCCTCTGCTCTCCCTCAAGACGCACTCATTGCAAAGGGGGCCTCGGTGCCAGAGTCCCTTGTGGGAAAGCTGCCGCCCCCAGCCCCCCACGCCCACCCCCGTACCTGGTAGAGTTGGAGTGACTGTGGCATGCTCTGTTTTCACCCCGTGGGCATGTATTGAGTAGGGCCTCGTGGCCATGTTTTTGAAGGTAATTGTAACCTCGTCTCCAACATCGGCATGAAGCTGTGGACCTGGCGAGAGTGAAAAGGCAAAGCGGCTCAGACGCCTGTCAGGCTGCAAGTTCTGACTCAGCAATCGCGGCAGAGGTCAGGTAACTCTCTCGGCATGAAGGCCAAGAGTTGGTGGGGTCCTCCTGACCCCCGGCTTCATGCTAAGGTACTCTCGCATTTATGCCTGTTCCGAGAGGATTCAGGCTGCGGCTACGGAGGGTGGTGCGTCTCTCATGGAAGTTTGGGCCTGAGAGTCTCTGGCAGCAAGATGGCCTAATCGTGGTGCGTCCGCGGCGACCCCTCCCTGGCCGGGAGTCAGGAGGCAGCACGTGCTCCCATGCCTCCGTGTTTGGACACCGAGGCCTTCCTGAGCAGGAGCTGGTGGCAGTCCTGCATTTGAAAGGGTGGGTGGGGCGGCCCCTCTCATGTCTGCCCTCCATCCAGTTTTAGCTTGTCTCCTGTCTAGGGGAAGTGCTGCCTTGGATATTTTACTACTTGGGCTGGGGGTAACCGAGCCCCAGGGAACTCTGGGAGACAGAGTGAAAACTTAATGTCAGAAACACAGTGATTTTTAAGAAAATCCCTAAGACAAGTGTTGTTCGGGTTCTCAGACATTCTGTCTTAAAATAATTCCTGAAAAACTGAAGGCATCTTTCCCCCTGCTTTGTGCAAGCTGACACTTTTCTCTTTCTATTACAATTTCCTTGTCTACAGGTACATTTCTCCTTGGAGTTAATCATCATTTACATCTTAATTTTAAAAGTAAATAGCTATGATTTTTTTGGAGGGGTGGGATAACAGAGAATTTGGTTAAGAATTTCATTAGAAAGTATTAATAATTTCTAGAATTTCACCAATACTACAAAGCACCGTTTTGATAAACACCAAATACAAGGTCTGACAATTAATTTTGTGATTTCATTCTAGATAAAGTGCTACATCCCTCATTGCTGAGTATCATTACAGTCACCTCTGAAGGACTCCCCTTGGGAAGCTGTGCACCAATGCCATCACCTAGTCCACCCTTCAAAGCAATTTTGGAACTCTTTTTCTGAAATAACCATCAGAGCTGTTGTCATCTTACCCTTGATGTCCTGCATGTCATCAAAATGTCTTTCTTTCAATATTTTCTTTCTCTTTGGGTAAAGAAAAAAGTCATTGGGGGCCAGATCAGGTGAGCAGGGAGGGTGCTCCCATACAGTTATGTGTGTGCTGGCTTAAAACTCCCTCACAGACAGAGCCCTGTGAGCTGGTGCCTTGTCGTGATGCAAGAGCCATGAGTTGTTGGAGAAAAGTTCAGATCCTCTCTGTCTAACATTTTCATGCAGCCTTTTCAGCACTTCCAAATAGTAAACTTGGTTTGACTGTTTGTCCAGTTGGTACAAATTCATAATGAACAATCTCTCTGATATCAAAAAGATTAGCAACATCGTTTTGACTCTTGATTTGAACTGACAGAACTTATTTGGTCGTGGAGAACTGGCTGACTTCCATTGTGCACTTTGACGCTTCGTTTCAGGGTCGTCCTGGTACCCCCATATTCCATCACCAGTGATAACACGGCCCAGAACACCATCTTGCCTCTCCAAAAGGTCTTGACAAACTTTGATTCTCCTTTGCTTTTGTTCATGGTTGAGCTCCTTTGGGACCATGTTTGCACACACTTTTCTCATGCCAAGGTTTTCAGTTAAGATTTTTCCTGTTTTTCTGCTGTGCTTCTCACAGTCAGCTGATGATTTTAACATACAATTCAATGGATTTTTGCAATGTTTTTGTCTCTTCTGCTGGTTACTGGCCACCCTGACCTCTCTTCATTAGTGACACTTTTTCTCTCCCAGAAAGACATTTAATCCATTTGTACTTTGCCGTTTCCTTCATGGCATTGTCCCCATAAACTTGGACTCATGTGTCCCTGATTTCACTTCCACTCTTGCCAAGTTTAACAAGGAATTTAATGTTTGTTTGTTGCTCTAGTTCAAGCTCTGACATTCTCACAACTGCACACAAAAACATGCAACAATAGTGAACACCACTCAGCAAGAACCACCACACATGGACATCAACACAGCTGTGAGACACAGATACACCAAGGTTGTGACACCTTAACGAGTTGTTTGTATGGTGCTGCCAATGTAAACACTTAGTGGCGAGTTCGCAAACTTAACTGTCAGACCTCATATATACAATTTCATTTGTATATGAGGTAACACATTGTTTCTGACCGAAATAAGTCGTATTTTATTATGCCATACTCTTTAGTAACTATAGGCTTCTCATTTTTATTGACTATTATTTTCATTTTTGGAAGATCTAATTTGCTTTATTCAGATTCATGAATCAAGCAGCATCCCATCTAGCAACTAGAAGAACTCTCCTGTCTTTCATTGTTGTTTGAATATCTTTGATACATGAACCCAGAAAATAAACCCATACACATCGGTGCCTGGGGCCGCCTGTCACTAACCCACACCTGAGGGGACTGGAACAGGTAAGTACCTAGAATTCCCAGATGCTCCTCCTCAGGTCTCCTCTCCACTGGGACTCGGAACGTGCTGTCCGTGTACTGTCGATACACAGCCTTCTTGTACTTGGAGCCGATGTAAAATTCTTCCTTATCTAAAAATGCATTGGACACACTGCAACACACACACACACAACTAAGGTTAGTATTGGTCGTAATGAAAGTGAAAGTTGAGTTTGAAATCATATTGAACAAACATACTCTTTTTATTTAAGTAATTGTGCTGGATTTTAGCATCACGCTCCCATTTCACCAAGAAAGTATTAAGACTTCAAATAGGCAGGTGAGGTAGAGGGTGCACCTAGCTAGAAGGAGGACCCTCTGGGTCTTGACCCTGATTCTGCCACCAGCGAAATGACCTCTAGGTAATCCTTGCCTCTTGGAGCCTCAGTTTCTCCACCCCTAAAGTGGGGTGTTAGACGAGATCATCTCTCAGGTTTCTTTATTGCACTAAAAATGTATGGGTCCAGATTTCACCAGTGAAGTGTTCTTTGGTTACTACAATCTTTCTGATGTGTAGGAACAGAAAGGGCCATGTTTTTCTAAGTGTTCCCTTCACCTAAAGTTGTTATGGACTCCCCGGGGCTCCTGTAGCCTTTTGGCTGTTTTGCCCCCGTCACTGAAATAACCTTTCACTCCTTTACATCGCAAATCACACTCACCGTCAGGGTCGACCTGACCGGCTGACTATTGCTTAGCTGCACAACGCCCGTCATGCTGTGCACCCCGGATCTGAACACGCGCCCATCCTGATCTCTCAAATCCTACCCTCAAAAGGTTAGTGCGTGACGTGGGAATGGAAGAGGGAAAGTCCTCGGAAAAGCACAGAAGCACCAAATAAAGTGTACGCAATGCTGCTCCAAAGGGAATGTTCCTGAAGCGCCAATCACCACCAAGGCCATTGTTCACACTGAACTTAGTTTCGCATTTTCACCATGTACTTGTTATTTGTGGTTTTGAACCGTATTTTCCTATAACTGCTTGAAGGGCCGCGACCATGACTGCGACACTGCTCTCAGGAATTTAAAAGATCCCTCCGTACGTAATAGATTGAAGACTGTGATACAGGCGATGACTAGGCGGACGATGACGTCTTCGGAGGAAGGTAAGATAAACAGCAACTGGTTGGAAAGGAAGAGTCCTTCAGCCCTGAGTTTCAGCAGTGATTTTAGTTGGAGTTTAAAAATCAATGACAGTAAGGACACAAAACGTGACAGTCCCATCGAAATCAAAGTGAGGTGAGGGACCACAGAGAATCAAACAAGACGACTGGAAATCGTCCTGTGAGCAAAGTGGAGGAAGCAGGAGTCCGGGCGGGGCACGGCCGTCTAGGGCAGCTATTGCGTCACTACGATTTAGCATGCGAGGGGGGACCCCTGAGGAAACCGGAATCATCTTTCTTTGATGTGAGAGGGATTGTGCACTCCGAATTTGATCCTCTGGGTCCAATGGTCAATCAAAGGTTTTCGCTGGACGTTTTGAGGAGGTGGCGTCACGATTTGCAAAAGAAAAGTGTCCCCAGTCGTGGCAGACAGGTGGCTGGTTCTTCGCCACGACGACGCGCCTGCCCACCCCGCGCTGCGTGGTCAGCGGGTTTTGTTCAGAAATGGCAGGACTTTCTGTTTCCCCAGAGGAAAAGCGTCCTCAAAGGGAAGTGTGTTGTCGCTGTGGAAGAGGCGACACAAAAAAAGGCAGAAGCACTGACAGGCGTGCGAGTGGACCCACTCAGAAAGCGCTGGGAGCCGTGGGGCCGCGTCTGGTGGGAGCACTGCGTCCAACGCAGAGCCGTGAGGGTGCGGAAGCTTAAGCACGTGAGAATAAATGCGCACGTTTTTATAAATAAATTATGTTTGTGTCTTTGCGCGGTGTCCCCCTCCCCCTGTAAACCTTGGGTCTCTGACACAGGAACAGAAACGACGGGGACTCGGCGCCTAGACAATTACTTTTGCTCCTGGAAGCGGTGCAGCTCCGTCTCCCACGCCCTGCTGGGGGAGTAGTCCCATTCCACCTCCACCACGGCCACGTAGTAGGTCCTGTGTCCCACGTACAGGCTGGGGTCCTCGGGCGGCTGCCTGCACGGCCTCACGGTGTACTTCTGCTTCATGCCCCCCGTGTAGTGGTCCGTGGTGAGGCACTCGACCTCAAAAGTCCCTGCACAGGGGAAGGAGAGAGCCTGTCACGCCTGCGCTCAGTGCTTTCCCCGGCTGCACCCCTCACTCCGTGCCGGCACCGCCGTCCTCCCCGTGGCCTGGGCCGGGGGCTCTGGCTTCCCACCCCGCTGATCGCAGTGCCTACGCCTTCCTCCGTGCCCACCCCGCAGGCTTCCTTGGCGTTCTTAGAACAGGTCAGGGCGTGCCTGCCTCAGGGCCTTTGCACTTGCTGTTTCCTCGGGCTGGAGCACTTCTTCCAGAATGCCCACACGACTTCTGCACCATTTCAGTCAGGCCTCTCCTGACTTGTCACCTCCTCAGATACTCCACCCAGCTCTGCCCAGACGTCACCAATCCCTGCTCTGCCCTCTCATTGTTTTTCATAGCGCTCTTATCTGTTTGGTACGTGCTGTGGTCAGTCTCCCTGCATTCGAATTGCAGCTGCAGGAGCACAGACACTCCACAGCTCGTTTGTTTACTGTTGTATGGACACTTGTCTAAGGCATGAAGGGCAGGGGCACACGGGACCTGCCTTCTGTTTTAGTGACACAGCAGGAACCGAGTGAAGCCTGAGGGAGGCTGGCGTATTTTTACATTTTGGTTAAAAATTCTTCCTTTGGGGTTTTGTACTTTGTTGTCCCTATTCAGGGCCAGGCCTGGAGGATTTTCTCAGTTCGCACAGTTCTAGTATAGGACAATCAGTTGGAAACACCCCACAAGCCACCACTGCCCCGAGGCTACAGAGAAACGATGAGACGGTTAGATGCAGAGCCTTTATGGGCAGGCTGACCTGCTGTCCCATTGAAAATGAAGGCAACGGTCCTGTCCCGTTTCAAACGGTCCGTAGGGTCCTCCTCGTCTCACTGGGCTACATTCAGGATGTCAGTAGGTGGACCACGTGTCCTGTTTGAAACAGGGCAGGACTGTTGTTTTCCATCCCATTGAAAATGGGGCATCTGGTCAGTCCATCTGTGGGAGTCACCCCCTTTCTAATCTGATATTATGTCTTTAAAAGCACCATAGTATAAAAGGAGAATGTCTTAAGGATTCTGCTTTGTGAAAATGGGAGAAATCAGTCCACTCTTTTGTCACCCCCGTCCCTCCCACCAACAAACAAGGAATGGCCCTATGTGGCACACGGCTGGCCCATAGGGCAAGAGGGGTACTTGCGAGGCTTGGCGAAGGGATGAGCTTGTCGCCCAGCACAAGGTTTGAAACCAAAACCTCAGGAATTGACCCCAGGGTCCTGACTTGAAAGCTACCTTTCGTGTCGGGCTGCATGGAGAGCGTGAGGCTCGTCTGCGGGAAGAGGTTTGCGGTGTCTCTCCTTTCTCCTCTTGACTCATACGTGTTTCCCGAAAAGTAAATCCCATGGACGTCGGCCTCATTCCCGGCACTGAAGAGGTACCACATGACCGAGTCTCCTTGGCACATACTGAGACCAGGCTGATTACCGTACATGAATCCATTCATGGCTGCAAAAGACGGGCACCAGCATTCTGAAAGTGCTTTACGTTGTGCTCTGCTCTAGGACGACACCTCACTGTACCCAGCACCCCCAGAGCTGCCCCAGGCCAAGACGAGCCGAGCTCAGCACAAGGCTCTCGAAGTTCCGTGCCCTGGGGAGCCTCACGGCTCTCTCACAGGTCGTGTTTGCGAACACCCAAACCACTGAGTCATGACAGCTTTTTCTGGGCACCGGGGACTAGGAGTGCACTGGCGGTTCTAGGTGGAAAATTCTCTGATTCACCTTGAATAACAGGGCAGAGTATTTGCAGGGAGTTTTCCCTCACTGCTATTCCCAATAAATAATATTCTGGATTCCCCTGAAATTTAAAAATGCAAAACAAAAAGGAATATTTTGAAGACTGTGGATAATGTCACCAGTATTACAACAAAAAACCAAAATCAGTCTGCATCACAACTTCACATTTTTTTTCTTCTTGGCTACACTGCTTTTTCACGTTGTCCATTAGTGCGATGGGGTGTTTGGGACAATTAGCTCCTTGTCTCTAACCCCCTAACTGCATTTTGGAATCACCCTGGGAGCTAACACTAAAGCCAATGCTAGGTTTCCATGAAATTAAAGCCTCTGGAGGTTGTCATGAGTGTTTTAAAAGTCTTTTTTTAGTAGTTTGGAAAAGCTCCCAGGTGATTCTACTGTGTAGTCAAGGGTGAGAAGCACTGAAGTTCACTGAGAGAGGGGCCACGTCTGTCTCCAGATTAAATAATAAAATGAGCCAGTCGTTATTAAGCCACAGAGAAGGAAGAGCAAGGAGTCCAGCGGTTCTCAAACATGACCACGTATCAGAATATGTGTGTTAAATAGGGATTGCGGGCCCCACAGTTTCCGATTCAGTAGGTCGGGGTTGGGGTCCAAGAACCTGCATTTCTAATAAGCCCTAGGCGAGGCCGAGCCGCTGGTCCAGGGGTCGCCTTATAAGGATCATGGGTCTAACTGGCATGCTTCGGACGCTTTATCCTGGATTAAGTGAAATGAGGAGCGACTGGCTGATCCATTAAATCATCAACCCTCCGAGACCGTGGTGGTTCATCACTGATGGAACGCCGAGGCGCGTGGCAAGGCCAGCGGGGAGCGGGCGTGGGAGCGCTCCGCGTGCGGGACGGGAACGTCGCAGGGCCGCGAGCGCGGCCTACTCACAGTGCATCTTGTTGGACTCCTGAAAGTCTGCGTCTTCTTTATCTACCTCCTCGGGGCTGCTTGCGAACATTTTAATGTTGTCATCCAGGAGTAAACTCTCGTTCTCATCAAACACCACGGGGAACAAATAGAACTCCTTGTCGACGTCTTTCTGGAAATCCAGAGAAGGCCAACGGGGTGAGGGCGGGCCGCGAAAGGCGCCCGTGCGCGCACAACGGTCGGTGCACAGACGCACCCGGGGAGGGTAAGAACAGAAGTCTCCCTTCCTCCTTGAAAGCCGGGGTGCCCGGAGCACTCCAGGTGACCGCCAGCGTCCTCACGAGTCTGTGGAACAGACTTTTGGGTCGACGTGATAAGCTTCCACCTGTCACCGCAATGAAAAGCTCTGGCTCTGTTGTCCCCACCTTCCTGCCAGCTGTCCCAATGTTAATGGAACTCACCAAAAATCACTGTTAAAACGGGGGGAGGGATACGTATACCTGTGCTAGACATCCGAGAAAGTGCCACCCACATGCATGAAAACACAAGGGATCCCTGTAAGGCAAAGCACGTGGCAGCAGGTGGAGAGAGTAATCATTTTAAGGGGAGACACCGCCTGACAAGGGAACCAGAACAGGGAGCCCCACAGCCTCCGGCCATCAGGACACACACTCTCACTCCCTAACCCCCATCCCTGGTGAGAAACAAGGACGTGAAAACGCTGTCTGGTCTACGAAATGGTTCTGTGGTTCTGAAGAAGGCCGTCGGCCCAAGGAATCACAGCACAGGAGCCTCTGAGAGCAAGTTACTCCTTTAAAGAGGAACCATTAGAGATTTCTGCACGTGTCCTTCCATAGGGGACTTTTTTCAGATCGAGAAAACGTGATTGTCAAAATTTAAAAATCAAACTAAAGCAGAGACCTTGAAGGTTTGATCCTGCAGAAACCTGAATCAGTGAAGGTGAGAATCTTAAGAAAGCTCCCATAAATCAGGAAAAGAGTTAAAGATGAAAAATATACACATAGCAATGACTTTAGAGAGAAGTTATAAACGGGGGAAGTCATACGATAATTAATAATAGTGTATATATTCATCACCATAAAGGGAAAAGACTAGAATATTCAGGTTTAAAAAGTTTACACACACACAAAAAGCAAAATTAGTAAGAGACCCATACCCAAAAGTGTTCAGGTAAAATTTTTGTACATCAGAGATACACACATTTCTACAGTAATTGATTTAAAAAGTTATCACAAACATCAGATTTCTCTAGTATGCCAAATGTTGGAGGAAGATGGAATAGCATTTATGTTTGGGAGGGGAAAGGATATGTTACAAAAATTCTGTATCAAGCAATGAACAACAAAAAGATATTCTCAGATGTATGAGGAGTTTAACAGGGGATGGCTACAGAAAAAATTTCAGTGAAAACTTTACAGGTGACATTTCCTGACCAACAAAACTAAAAATTAATAATAAAATGACAAAAAGTTAATAATTAAAAAGACCACATTTGATCCCAATACCTCTTAGATCAAAGCAAAAACAAAAATAAATTACTAAGTATTTCGTAAAGAATGTCCAGGAGAACACTGTGAGTCATAATATATGTATTATAATATAACTAAATATGTAAACTGAGTCTAAAATGCTTTTTATTTTAAGAAAAACCAAATAAAAATAAATGTAAATATCTAAATATTTTAGAAAAATAAAATTAAAAAGAAGAAAGATATTAAAGACAAAAGCAGAAATTAATAAATTAGAACACAAAATAACTAAACTGGAAAATGTATTCATTGAAAAGACCAATAAAATACACAAAAGTGGTAAGTCTAATAGAAAATTTGAGATAGCTATACCAGCAATAACCAAGTAAAATATGAAATTAAAAATAACACCATTTATATTGGCATTCCTCCGAAATGAAATACTTCGGTATAAATTTAACAAAACATGTAGAAGATCTATATGAGGAAAACTATAAAACGCTGGTGAATGAAATAGAAGAACTAAATTAACAGACAGATATTCCATATTCACAGATAGGAAGATTTGATATTGCCAAATTGTCAGTTCTTCCCAACCTGATCTATAGATTGAATAAAATTCCAATAAAAATCCCAGCCCATTATTTGTGGACATCAACAAAATGATTCTAAAGTTTATATAGAGAGGCAAATTATTCTGAAGTTTATATAGAGCATAGCCAACGCAATATTGAACAACGAAGTTGGAGGACTTCCCAATTTCAAAACGTACTGTAACACTGCAATACTCAAGACAGCATGGTATTGGCAAAATAATAGACAATAGATTGATGGACAGAATACAGCCCCCAAATAGACCCACATAAGTTTAGTCAATTGATCTCTGAGAAAGGAACAAAGGCAGCACAATAGAGCAAAGACAGTACTTTTCAACAAACGGTGATGGAACTAGATAGCCACATGTAAAAGAAAAAAAAAAAAGAATCTAGACATGACTTTACACTCTTCACAAAAAAACAACTCAAAATGGATCACAGACCTAAATGCAACAGCAAAATCATAGAACTATTAGGCGATATCATGGGAGAAAATTTAGATGACCTTGGATATAGTAATAACTTTTTAGATAAAGCACAAAGAGAAAGAAAGAATTGATAATCTGGACTTCATTGGAGTTAAATTTTATGTTCTGTGAAGATAATATTGAGAGAATGAGAAGATAAGCCACAGATTGGGAGAAAACATTTGCAAAAGAAACATGTGATAAAAGACAGCTATTTAAAACACACGAAGAACTCTTAAAACTCAACATTAACAAACCACCCAATTAACAAATGGGCAAAAGACCTTAACAGACACCTCACCAAAGAAGATATACAGGTGCTCAATAAGCATAAGAAAAGATGCTCTACATGACATGTCATTAGGGAAATGCAAATGAGAACAACACGAAGATACCACTACGCACCTATTAGAATGACTAAATATGGAACCCGCACTGATACGACCAAACGTTGATGAGGATATGGAGCCACAGGAACTCTCATCCAGTCCTGGTGGGAATGGAAAATGGGACAGGCCACTTTGGAAGACAATTTCATGGTCTCTTACAAAAGTAAACGTTCTCTTACCATAGGATCCAGCAATGGGGCGCCTTGGTATTTGCCCAAAGGACTTGAAAACTTACGTCTACACAAAAAACCTGCACGTGGGTGTTCATAATAGCTTTATTCGTAATTGCTAAAACCTGGAAGTAACCAAAATATTCTTCAGTAGGTGAATGTATAAATCAACGGTGGTACAACCAGACAGTGGCTTGTTATTATTCAGTGATAAAAAGCAATGAGCTACCACGCCATGAAAAGACGTGGAGGAAACGCAAATGCGTGTTAGTAACTAAAAGAAGCCAATCGGGAAAGGCCGCATACTGTGTGATTCCAACTATGTGACGTTCTGGGAAAGGCAAAACTGCAGACAGTGAAAGACCAGTAGTTGCCTGTGGCTGGGGGGAGGGAGGAATGATAGTAATGGATACGTGTCGTCGTACATTTGTCCACACTCGAGAGTGAAACGCAATATAAACTAGTGACTTTGGCTGATCAGTGATGCGCTGTGTAGGAATCCTCCATCATAACAAATGTAGCTCCGTGGTGGGGAACCTTGACCCTGGGGGAGGCTGTGCATGCGTGCAGGTAGGAGGGACATGGGACATCTCTGTTCGTTGTGCTCTGATTTGCTGGGGATCTTTACGTGCTCCAAGAAAACAAAGTCAATAAAAGGAATAAATAAATAAACAAGTAAAAGAATAAACTCTAAAGTGAAAACTAAAAATGTTACCTGTTGGAGGGACTAGGTGAGAGGGGAGAAAGGGTAAAAGCTAGACGTCTATGAATACACTTCTTTTTATAGATTCGGTGTTGAAACCGGGTAAATATTTTACATAATTATAAAATAATATTACAGTTTTACAAACAATCCTCCCCCCCCCCCACACACACACAGAAGAAAAGCAAAATGAATGAAATAAACCTGCATATCCCGTGGGTGACAAAACAAGCAGAGGGGAACTGTTCCAAGGGACTTCACAAGTAGGACCTCCCTAGTGAGACCTCCTCTAAGAACACACAGGGCTGCAAACAACTCTTAGGCAGTTCCGAGCAGCCACGTTGTCGGCTGCAGCGTGGGAATTGTGACTGTGAGACCGCTGCTTACATTATAGGAAGAATTGAGGGAATGTTTACATCGGTGTCATCATGAATTAAGAGTTTTCAGTGCGGAGGAAGAAAGACACAAACGTAAGACGCGTGTTTCAATAGAAACAAACCAAATCGACAGGCCTGAACGAATAGCAGGTGTCAGCACAAACTCAGGATGAATTTTATCTGAAAACAATGTTTGTCAGTTCTGCCCATTGAAAAGGCCTGGGAGCAGTGGTTAGCCCAGTAGCGCCATTACTACCCAGAATGTGGTTCTAAAAATCATTTGTTTGGGAGAAATGGCTGATTCCAGAACTGTGCAATGTGAACCTGGAAGTTTTTGATACGAGAAATCAGAGAAACGTCAAAGATTATTTAAAGTTTGTGTAAAAAAAATGTAAATAAAGGGAAAGAATCAAGCATTTGTCATTTCTTTTATAGTTTGTACCTCAAGGTAACCAGAGGCCATTAAGGGAAGTTTCTGTTTACAGGAGTATATGAATCTAAGAGATTGTTCTCAGTGGCTGATAACATCCCCTATAGAGAGACAATTACATACTATCTATTGATCTATAGGAAATAGAGGGAGAGAGAAGGAAACATGTTAAGTGACACCATAGGAATGCCATCAGTAAAGTCTAGACATGGGAAACTTCTGCAGGATCAAGGACCCTTGCAACAGAAAAAAATGCAAGAAAATAATCTTGAGATACATATCAACTGACTATAAGGTGTGAATTATTTGGGTACTGAGTCAAACCAACTTGAAACAATTAAAATGCAATTTGGGAGATGTGAACATTAATTGAAAATTTGATGATAGTAAGGAGTTACCATGGTGATGACCTTAAGGTGTGATAATTATCCTGAAGGCGTTTTTTCAAGACGTTCTTATCTTTGAAAGGTTCATATTAAAATATTCATTTTAGCTATACAAGCAATGATGGAGTTAGGTGTTTCCAGCTCTGGGTCAAAGGGTCATTTTCTCAATTGTAAAATACGTTTTCCTCAGTGAATGCTGAACGACCTATTAGCGCCAGTAGGTGCTCGTTACAGTGATGACGTCTACTTGCACTATCAGGGAGACCTTGGGTTCCCAGGAAAAGGTGCTTCCAGCTCACCTTGGAGCAAGCAATCCTCTTAGCCAGGTAATCTCTGCACTACAAACCTCGTAAGCCTGAGAAAATTTCGTAATAACTGTTACGTGTCAAATCCTCACTGCTTCAAAACCCCGAGTTCTCCCCAGAATACAGTGACCGTTCAAAGGGGG
Source organism: Lyroderma lyra (assembly GCA_004026885.1). Classification (NCBI taxonomy): domain Eukaryota; kingdom Metazoa; phylum Chordata; class Mammalia; order Chiroptera; family Megadermatidae; genus Lyroderma; species Lyroderma lyra. The sequence goes on from PVJL010006111.1 coordinate 26,521, forward strand.
TGGACTTACCAGTCTCCCATTTGCATGTAAACTTCCTTCCCTGCATATTTTCATGGGCCCGATCAGCCCAGTGAATATGTCCTTGGTGGGGTCCACGGCAGAGAAATACATCTTCGCTAGACAGACAGGGTCTTTGTAAGTGGGTCCCACTTCTTTGGGGACAGTCCATTCATAGGTGAATGTGTCTTTGGGTGCCACATGGGAGGCCGAAGAAGGAGGCTTACCTGTGGGAAAGGTCACATGGGTGAGGACAAATGTGTGCGCTGGTGGGACTGGAGCCACGCAGCAGACTGGGTTTCGTCTTGGTGACTTTGCTTCGGAGCTCTTCCATTAATGAGAATGAAATTCTACGTGTGTTCCTGTGGTCAGGTCACTGATGGGTGTGATTTCCCGCCCAAGGTGTCCTCGAGACCTTTCTCTGAGATGGGCGCTTTGTTGGAATATTTGTGTCCCCCCTCATCACCCCCCCATTCACATAGTTACAGTCCTAATGCCTGGTGGGATGGTGTTAGGGTGCGAAGTGATTCAGCATGAAGGTGGGGTCCTCCTGAATGGGACCAGCACCCTTATAAATAGGCTGACCAGACATCCCACTTTAAACAGGACAGAAAACTACGGTTCTGACCCGTGTCAGACGGTACATCTGGTCAGCCTCGTCTCACTGGGCTCACTTCAAGGCATCAGTAGGCTGCCCCATGTACATTTGACACAGGACAGGACCGTTGTTTTCTGTCCCATTTAGAACAGGACACCTGGTCAGCCTACTTGTACAAGAGGCGTCACAGAGCCCCCTGACCCCTTCCACCACGTGAGGATAGTTAAAAGTCTGGCAGCCAGGAGAGGACCCTCAGTCAACCATGCTGGCCTCTGATCTTGGCCTTGCAGCCTCCAGAACTGTGGGAAATGGATTTCTGTGGTTTCTAAGGCGCCCGGTCTCGGGAATTTAGTTGTGGCAGCCTGAACAGACGGGGACGCTGCCGATCTTAGTGCCGTCACGGCCCCTGAGCGTGTCCCTGGCACCTGCCATGTTGTACTCCGCGTCCCCCCTTCACAGCAGAACGTAACCTTCTCGAAGGCAAGCCCCGACTGTATGTGCATCAGCTAGAGCCACAGCTGGAAATAGGGGCTGAAGAGTGAATTTCCTTTTGAACGAAACTGAAATAAAAATCATTTCAGAAGGGAAAGGAAGCTGGCAGCGATGATCCTGCTCAAATCCCCTCATTTTACACTCGGGGAAACTGAGGCCAGAAAGGCTGACGAGCTTGCCTACGGTCCCACAAAGGTGCTTGTCTTCACAGGTCAGCCCTGACACACAAAAATCCCTAAAGACGCCCGGATGAGGGAGCACTCTGCATCGCCACGGGGATATCTTTGAAATGCTCGCGATGCTAAGAAAACAAGCCGAGGCCAAGTGAGAGTAAGGTGCTTCGTCCATGTGACGTCAGGCAGACTTAGGGCGCTCATCAGCTGTGCGCAGACGGGTGGAGCCCCTGCGTGAATTCTAACGGGTCGTCTGTGGTCCACACGGCAGCCCTTCGGCTCTCCCCCTTTCTCTGTTTTTCCAGTATTTTAAATGAGCACCTAATCTTCTCCTACTGGCCAGAGCGTTTTTCGCATTTAACGACGACCCACGTCGTACTGCAGAAGTGCGTAGGGGACATAGCCCGCAGACCAGCAGGGTCGGGGCCCAGTCGGCAACAGCCCATCGGCCAGGGGCGCGCTGGGGCACCGTCGCCGCGTGCGGAGGGCCGGCCAGGACGTGCGCGGGCTCCTGACCCGAGGCCCGAGGACGGCGTGTGAGCCCGGGCTCTGGCAGGACAGTTGTCCTGCCGTGAGTGACACAGTGGGCTCCCGAGCACCGGGGACTCCCTGCAGCCTGCCGTACTCACTTCCGCTCCGGGGGGCGTCCCGTGAGGCGTAGGCTGTCCCTTCGTTGCTTTTGTTCACGCGCACCCCCACTGGCTCGATACTGAGCGGGTGGTCTCCTTTGTTGTAGAAAGTGACTCTGATGGTGTCGCCCACCTCGGCCCAAATGACAGGACCTAGGGACCAAGAGAGACTTCTTATCCTCCCGAGCGGTGTAACGTGCAGAAGGCAAAAGACGGTTACCCCTTTGGCCTGGCCTCGGGCGGGGGCCACGGCGGGGACCAGGGCGGGCGCCCCGCGTCCCTCTGGCAGGCAGGTGGCCCCGTTTGTCAAATGTGACGGGGGGGAGGCGGGGAGGGGGATCAGACCGGCTTTCCCGCGCAACCTTGGGCTCAGGAAGGGGGCTGTCCTTCTCACCCAGGTCAGCTCGCAGGCCGTGCACGGTTACAGGTGCACCTATTCGGGGCGTCCTTACGTGCGGAATCTAAAGAACAGAACTGTAAGGTCTGAAAGCGGGCTCAGCCCCCCACCCCCACGCCTGGGGGCCTGGGCGCTTCCTGGGGACAGCCAGACCCGCTGAGACACAGCCGGGCACGGTGCGGCCAGCGCGGCCCCAGGGTCTCCTCCTCAGAGCCCCCCTCCCCGCCCCCCACGAAGCCCTCCCTCCGACAGATCGGGCACCGGCACGGAGCCAGCCTGTCTGCACCCAGACGCTCTGCGTAAACCTCCTTAAACCCTCACGGGCCTTGAGCACCTCCCTCTCGGAGGCCCCGGCGAGAACCAACAAAACAGAAACACACTCAGAGACACAGAGAAGGTTTTGAGGGCTGCCAGATGGGAGGGGGCTTGGGCGCAGGGTGGGGGAGGGAATGAGAAGGGGGCTGTACCAAGTGGTTGTCACAGAGCAGTCCTGAGGACGAGGGTACAGTCGGTGACGCTGTGATCACGAGGAACGGCGTCGGAGGCTACAGGATGTACCGGGGCGACAGATGGGAGAGGTGTTGGGGGCATGGGGGACAAAGGTGACATGGGTAGTTACAAAATAGTCACGGGGACGTAAAGCACAGCACAGGAAATGCGGCCAATGACACGGTAATAACGGCAGCGCCAGGTGGGTACTAGACCAGTCAGGGGGATCCCTTCATAAATTATACAAATGTCTGACCACTACGCTGTACACCTGACATTAATATCAAATAATATGGAATGTTAAAAAGTGAATAAAAATAGAATACATTTTTTAAAAAGCTATTCAGGGCGTCTACGCGCTCCTCGCCCGGGGTTCCTGTTGGCCAGGTGTGTGATTTACCCCGAAGACTCAGGTGAGTGCTATAAACCTCGGCCGTGCACAAAGGGCTGCGTTGAATTGTCTTGGCTGTGAAGGGTGACACCACTTTGGATCTTCCATCACCAAAGCTGATACTGTCACCACACACGGGCGTAAAACCCAGGGAGATTGTGCGTAAATATTTACGTAACACAAAATGCTGTTTGCTGAGTTTCCTGGGGCCCCTCTTCTGCGTGTTCGTGTGAACAAACTCACCTAATCCGTACAAGTGTAGGGGTGAGGACTGTCCTTGTTGTTAACGTCTCCATGGTACAGAAAGGGCTCGGGCACAGAGAGATGAGGACGTGCAAAGGCCACACCGCTCACAGGTGAGTCCAACCGCCCCTCTGCCTGCGCAGGGTCAGGTGTGGGCCCCGCAGGCCCAGGACCGACACGAGCCCAGCGGCCTCATCTGTAGTCCGGACACGCTTCCCAGCCTTTCTGCACGAGGGCCCCCCTTTCATACCCCTATCTATAAATCGTACCCCTTGTTTTTAAAAGAGCTGATTCTAGACACTGACACTCTTGTTCACTGCCTATCTTCATGTAAAATAGTGGAAATCACCTAATTAGGAAAGAAAAATCAGTACACGGAAAGTACAAACCACACACTTAATTCCGTAATAGTTGTAACACACTTACATATTGATGGTGATGATCAAGTACTTAAACATTAAATAAAAAAACGACTTGAAAAGAATCACGATGAAAGACAATGTACTTTTCCTCAGTAACTAAACTGGTCAAACAGTCTGACTACAGGTGTATTTATATGTTCAGGGGAGTTCTAGAAGCATCACAAATGGATGGTTCTGGAACTGTGCATGATGACTGGTGGAAGGGCGGTTTGGGGGCGGGCTCCTAGCCTCGCCCTCCCCCATCATCGTCGCTGTGGGATCTGATCCTGAAGCACCTCCATGAGCGGGGGTGCACCCGTAACACTTATTGTCCCCTAACGAGCGTCGTCACTGTTTTACTTGTCTCTTCGCCATGACGGATTCTTTCTTGTGTCCCCCTGAGCGGCCCAGCCCGCACCCCAGGGGTGCGCGGACCACCGCTTGGGGACCATGCTCTAGCTCAGTGGTCCTCAGCCTTCCTGATGCCGCGACCCTGTGAGACAGCTCCTCGAGCTGTGGTGACCCCCAACCACAGAATTATCGGTAGCTGCTCCCTGCACACGTGTGACGGGGCCGCATGAGTACGTGTTCTCCGATGGTCTCAGGCGACCCCTGTGAAAGGGTCGCTCGAACCCCAAAGGGTTGCTCCAAGGCAGCGTATCCTCAGCTCAGAGCAGAGGCCAACGTCCTCGTTGTCCATTTAAACAATGTCACGTGAACAGAATTCCCCTCATGTCACCATTGGAAGTGAGCGTGGTTTCTAACGATGAGGATTTACTCTTGGGAGCTCACATGTGGAACCGGGGTTCGCTGCTGCACTCACAAACGATGGGTCGTGACACCCCTAGTTTATTCGTAGCAGCCGTGCGCCCAGGGAGGGGCCCGGGGCCCGGGCACTCGGCGTGCACTCACCCAGGACGCCGAGGTGCTCCTCCTCGGGGCCTCTGTCCTTCCGGCGGCCGAAGGAGGCATCTGTGTACTCACGATAGACCAGCTTCTTATACGAGCCCCCAATCCTGGTCGGGCCGTGTTCGAAAAACACCTCCGAAGCACTGCGGAGAGAAGGGGCATTGGGGGCTGGAGCTGCACGCAGGCCAGAGGGCGGGCAGTCACACGGGGACCGAGAGCCCAGCTGGCCGGTGCCCAGCGATCGCCACTGCCCCTGGTTTTCCGAACGCTCGAACAGGAAGGCGGCACGGACCCTCCTGGGAAGACGCTCGGTTAAGGAGTGGGACTCATGGCCTAGAAGTTCCACGTTTCCAAGTGAAGTAAAAAAAAATCATAATAATTCAGGAGGGCCCATGTCAACCCCTGGCGGTCACCAAACTGTTCTGAAATGGGATCTCCTTAACGAATTACAAACTGTTTTCAAATACAATGGCTGCTGCTCACTGCGTCTCAGCACCACGTCACCTCACACCCGAGTTAGACCTGTGCTCCCTGTTTTACACATAAAAGAAATTCGGTCTCAGCAAGGTGTTGGACCTCACACCGCCCCCCGTTCGTCCGTCTCCTCTTCCACCACTGCGCTTCGCCAGGGGCTCTGCGGTGTGGCGGCCCCAGAACCCAGCGAGGCGCACCTGCCCCTGGCCACACGCACCGCACAGCTGTCAGCGCACAGAGACTATGAACCATCAACATATTGTAATGGCGTGTCATGTAGGTGTTCTGGAGCGTTCCTCCTGGAGTGTGGGAAAGTGGTGGGAATCGGCCCCAAAGGCTTTCCAGAGCAAGGGAGCTTGTACAACCCTCCAGAAGGGGAGTAGAGTTGAAAAGATGAAGCGTGTGTCGTGGGGAGAAGGGACGGGTACTTACAACCTGTGGGGAAGCTCTGAGGACAGAAGGGACATGGAGCGTTCTACACAATACGACGGCAGCACGCACGCAGGGCAGGCTACAGGGGCCAGGAAGTGGGGAGGGACAGGAAGACCTCAGGAAGATCACATGCTCCATCCCAGGGCAGGGGGAAAGCTTCCAGAGATGCCAGCATTCACGATTCAAGTCTTAATAGGATCCCTTGGGCTGCTGCCTGGAGAAGGTGCTAGAATGTGCAAGACTGCAGCAGGGAGACCAGTCAGGAGGTATCTTGGGGAGATGACTTCAGAGGATCAGCACAGAGGATGGAGAGAAAAGGACAGCTTGGCTGCTTTCAGAGATCGTTAGGGTACAACGCACTTGATGAGGAAAGAAGGCGGACTGGTGGAGTCAGGGTGGTGCTCAGGTGTGGGACTTGGTGGGTACATGGATGGAGAGGAGGAAACTCGGATTTGTGGGGAAAGGTCATGGGTTCAGATGTGGACATACTGATTTGGAGGAAGCCACCTCCAAGAGTGCTTGTCCGTTAAGGAGTTTGACATGCGAGTCTGCAGTTTACTAGAATCTTCCGGGTGGGCCATGCATCAGGGTGTGTGGGGATCAGTGCCATCTGGGACTTCAGGGTCTGCTTCTGGAGCCACAGATCTGCAGAGAGCCAGGCCCAGTGTTTGACCTGAGTGTTGTTGCATAAACCACTCGACCCTTCTAAGTAGTTGGGTGGCAAACGGACTTCTCTGAGGAGGGCATATGTGAGCAGAGACGTGGAGCAGGGAGGTAGCCTAGTCTCACAAGGGACAGTCCTTGAAGGGGGACTGGGGCAAGAATGGCTGGGAGGCTGTGCAAGTCATGGGACGAGTCTGAAGAGCAGCTTTTGTGCATCAAAGGACATGACAGAAAGAATGACAAGGACCCTGGCAGCATGGGAGAAAAATGTTTGCAAAGCGTGCATGTGGTGGATATCTAAGATCCAAAAACCACAAAGAACTCCCATGACTCAACAACGAAAATACACAGCAGCCCAATTCAAAAGTGAGTGAAAGCCTTGAAAAGGCCTTTCTTCAAATGGCCAACAAGCACACGAGAAGATGTCCACCGTCACTGAGCATCAGAGAAATGCAAGTCAAACCACACAGGGATCCCACCTTGGGGACAGCTGTGACAACACAATAAAACATGGAAAGTAAGTGTTGACAAGGATGTGGAGAAAGTGGAACCCTGTACAGTGCTGGTAGGAATGTAAAAATGGTGCCGAGACGCTGTGGAAAAGAGTTCCTCAAAAAATTGAAGCTGGAATTACCGTTACGATCCAGCAATTTAGCTTTTCAGGTGTATATCCGAAAGAACCGACAGCAGGGACCTACACAGATACTTGCACTCCAGTGTTCACTGCATTATTCACAACAGCTAAAAGGTACAAACAACCCAAATATCGGTCAACCGAAGAAGGAATAAAATGTGTTCTATGCGTACGATGGAATCTTATTCAGCCTTGAAGAGGAATGAAATTTTGATACATGCTACAGCATGAATGAACCTTATACACACGCTGAGTGAAATAAGCCAAACCCCCCAAAAAGGACAATTATTGTATGATTTCACTTGCATGAGATGCCTAAGATAGGTAAATTCATAAGACAGAAAGTAGAATAAAGTTATCAGGGGTTGGAGAGCTATTGTTTAATGGATACAGAGTTTCTACTTGAAATGCTGAGAAATTTCTGAAATGCATGCTGTTGATGATTGTACAACCTTGTGAATGTGTCATACTTAATGCTGCTGGATTGTACAATGCTACGTTTTCAGAAATAGAAAACGAATGACTTGAGCTAATTGTATTCAATGTTGTTGGATTGTTTAAAGAATTTTGTTAAACACGTGGCAACTTTAAACCCATCTTTTCTCACAGACTCATGAGTCATAGTTCTCAAACATGGACTCATCCCATCCCCTGAATGAATATTGGGCAGTCTAGTGACTCGATCAATTTTAGGTACCCTCTAACATTCTAATTGCTAAATGAACCTTTCGTGATTTTTTTAAGAGGGAGGCATATTTTGAAATTAAAGTCTTCTTTCTGAATTACCTTTTTTTAAAATTCATTTTTATTGTTAGACTTACTGGGGTGACATCTGTTAGCAAGGATTTGAATTACCTTTCAGGTGCTGTTAAGTTTTCTTGGGTGAAGGTGTCTAGGCCAGAGGGTGCGTAGTTCCAGATGACTTCCTCAGCAGCAATGTAGAAATGTCTAACATGTTTCCCTTGGATGTCGTCCTCTGATGAAGGCTTCTTACAGTCTAGCACTTGGAAAAAAGCCTGCAACCCAGCTGAAAACCACACCGAGAGAGATTTGTTAGTGGAGCCCTGGAAATGGAAGACACTGACAGCCAGGAACAGTATTATTTTTTTTTTTTTTTTTTTTTTTTTTTGCTTTTTGGTATGTGGGTAGCTCCCTGGCTGGGAATCGAACCCCGGCCGCAGCGCTGACAGCGCCAGCGCCGAAGCCTTAAGCCATTACACCATCAGGGAACTCCCCAGGAACAGTATTATAATGTAGAATAAACAACTATAAAGACATTGCTAATGAAAAATTCAAGCAGCTTTTAAAACAACTTCTCTATGCAACATAGAGAAGAGATACTGTGCAATCGTGTTTTCAGAAACATGGTACCAGTTTCTGTGGGCCTTTACGTGGGAGGTCTTTTAATGGGACAAATGACATGTTAATAGGTAAGCAAAGAAGAGAGGCTTTGCCATGCTTTAAAAGGCAGGGGAAGGTAGAGGAGGGGGGCTAGAATGAGGATCTATAATTACTGTTTCCTCACAAAACCGTCAGGCACCTGCTGTAGAGTGGCCTTCTGTGGCCAAGGTCATATTTGGTAGATGAGAGTATGTTTGAAGGTCATAGTAACATACCCAGAGATACAGATTCAACCTAAGTTTTTTAGGAGAATAACATTACAAACTGATATTTTGCAAAAACTAGCTATGCTTTATCACACTATGTGAAAGAGATGAAGGACTTATCCAGTTAAACTGAGACATAGCTGGACTCAAGTAAAGAACAAAATTGGTGATATTTGATAGAACCAAGTAAAAAAAGAAGCCAATTTTCAGCACAATACCCAGATGTTACAGCATTTACGATGTGGTGTATTGCACACAGCTGTGGATCTATACTTCGTGCTCTACTCTGAGGGCCAATTGTTCTTTTCCAAGATTAACATATTTTCAGATTTCATTCCTTTATAAATGTTCCAGTGTTCTACTCTCTTTTAGTACACGATGATGCATACAATCATAGGAATAAAACCAAGTGACCAGTTCAAAGCTCCTATCATCCCAAAGATATTTAGCTTTTAGATTCTGATTCCCAATAATCACCCATTTGTAGTGTAACTGAGACATGACTGGTTTGCTTGTTTGTTTTTTTAGCTAATTTCAGGTAGCGATGTCCTACCTTTGAGATGGTTTAGATTCTGACAGCTGAGCATCCACTCTCCAGGGTTCTGGGCCACCATCAAAGCGTCGGAAAAGGTGGCGGGAAAGAGGTTGATTGTATCAAACCGGTAGTTCTTGCTTGTCAGCGTTTGGCCATGGAAGAACGCCGCATGCACGTCGACTTCATTACCCATACCGAAGAGGTACCATCTCACCCTGTCCTCTGCGCACATGGACAGGCCCGGGAGGCTGCCGAACGTGTATCCGTTCACAGCTGGAAGTCAAGGGTGGAGATTGTGACTAATGCACATTGGTGCCTGGGCTAGTGATCGCTGCCTCTATGAAAACAGGATCAATTTGGGATGGAAAATAGCAGGTACACATGAGGAGAGACCCCCCAAAACCCTGGAATAACCATCTGGAGGGCGGGCCCCTTGGAGTAGTGGCTTCCCCTGCTAGGTGAGTGTTCTAGGACACCCCCCACCCCGTATCTGGGCACCAGCAGGCGTGGTGGTGAGAGGCCGCGTGCGGCGTCAGTGAGTTGTTTTGGAGACTCTGTCACCGCATGTGACCATGTCATGACGGTGATGGACACGGACACTGTGCCGCGTGACAGCACACCTGCCCACACTGCACTGATGCTCAGCAGGTTCTGACCCCAAACAGCCTGACCCCCATGTCTCATCCTCCCTAGTCACCCAGTATCATCCAAGTGACTTGTTTTTGTTTCCCCAGATGAAGAGTCCTCAAAGGGAAAAGTTCCGCCGACATGGAAGAGGTGACACAAAAATGGCAGAAGCACCAAACCCCATCAAAACAGACAAGTTCAAAAACTGCTTTGAGCAGGGCAAAAAGCGTCTCAATGGGCGGACTGCATCAGAGTACTTTGACGGTACCTGAAGTTTAAACGTGTAAGAACAAACACACCAGTTTTTATAAATAAATTCTGGGCTTCCTTAGCTCCCCACTCACACGCTGCTATTGCTTTCTGTCCCATACCCACCCCAGACATTATTAATCAGTGACAGCACTCTTGAAATTTGAACCTGAATTCAGCCTCAGGAGCCTTGTCACCGCAATATCCACAGATGGACACATCAGTGAAGAGGAAACCTATCTGCTCTTTTAGCTACGAACTGCACACATTGGTCAGCATGGTGTGCACTGGGAAATACGAATGTGTCAATGTAGATAAAACGGATACACACATAGTGCATAGAAAAAGACTGAAGGGTATTTAGTCGTTGATCATTAATTATGTTGGGGGTGGTAGTATGGATGATGTCAATTGCTTTTTTCTTATTAGAACGTTTCCAAATTTTTGCAGTGACTATGGCTTGCTTTTGTCATAAGAACACGAGGAAAGCTTTTTTTTAAAAAAAATTACTGGAAGGCTGAGTTAGAAGAGAGATGAAGGAGAAAAGAAAAAATGCAGGGAAAAACAGTAGGGACAGAGCCCCAAAGACCTAGAAGTTCAAAATGGTACCAACCGAGGTATTAAATCAGACCTGTCCACACCAGAACTTGGAGTATTTCTTTTCTAATATGGATTTTTGTTGACGCCTAACAGAGGCAGGAAACAAGATCTTCCAACCAAAACAGCAAAAATGGGCAACAAAAATCTGCACGTTCTTAGTAAGTTTAGTCCTCTGCTTTGGGGGTATAGCTATTTTCATATTCTCGGTGTCTTAGTAAAGGTTATTTTGAAAAATAAACACAAGCAAACAAAAATCTATACTGATTGATTGAGTTGGTGCTAAGGGATTTGATTTCTTATGTAAATTCTGAATGATAGAAAATCTTACTGAAACTCATTATTTGGTCTCTGAGAATTAAGAAGTCCAGAACAGCAGAGAAGGCATTTCTAGAAGAAAAGAGTGCAGAGGGACAATGCATATGTAAAAGAAATACCTTTTAGAATAATTTTCCTGAATGGAGTTCAGAACTTGAATACATAAGCATAATTTTAAGCAGTGAGTTTAATAATTTTAGGCTGCCTCAAATAATTTTTAGAATGAGTTTGGAAGATAAATAAATATGGAAATATAACATGCATTCAACCATAACTGATCCTAATCAATTTGGGAGCAATTTAGTGAATCTAGCTGTATCTGGCTCAGAGTTTTGATTTGACCTGTTTAGCTGAATATAAATTTGCGTGTCCAATATCTTTTGTTATGAGACCACTGATTAGAAGCTACTTATGGAGGGGCATACACCCAGCAGAGTTAATGAAAAATAAGAGGAAGTTAACACGACTTCCGTCATCTTACAATACATTCTGTTACTCTCCTGGAAGTCTTCGTTATCTTGGTCAATTTTCTCTGGCTCAGAGCAGTAGGTTTTAATGTTGTCCTCTAGGTACCAGCTGAAATTTTCATCCACCACCGAGAACATCACCACAAACTCTTTGTCAATATTTTTCTCTTTATCTTTATCCAGAGAACCTGAAGTGAAAATTATGATTTTAATCTTCAGCTTGTGTTTTAACATATGATTTATAGTGTAAAAAAATGTTTAGTATTTATTTTCCTAATAAACCACAAACCTGGACTCGTCAATCCTGTTTTATAGACATGGTCACACTTCAGAAGTTTTGTGTTCAGTATTCTGGGCGTGGCAGACACTCACAGATTGGAATGTTCACTGATCACATAACTATTAAATGCTCTTTCGGCAAAGAAGGTGGACTTCATGGTTGTGTATACATCTTCTGATGCGCAAAGACACAAGCTGAGACAACAGGTCTTTGCGGATAACTAATGATTGTTCGAGTAAGCCTTAGATTTCAAGGTCTTGAGCTATGTCTTTTTCATGATATTAGAAATAGACACAGCCACTCGTCACTTAAGGACCTGCCTGTTTAATGGCCAGTCAGACTTCAGGTCAGTTCTCTAGTATGGGGAACCCCCTTTCCCAGTCTCTGTGAGTCTCGGGAATCCCATGTCTCAGTCTTTGTCTCATTCCTGCAATTGGTCAGTATTCACGACACAACACATTAGCAACCACACGACACTATGTATTTCATGTATAAATTGGTGCTTATCAAGTAGATGTTTCCTTTAGACCTTTTTATTATTCAGAGTAAATAAAAATGATTATCCCAGATTTATATTGTTATGTTGTGGTGTGTCTTGTCACTTTCTGGTGCTTATCTCATGCATGCTTTTTGTGTGAGTAGAATTACATTAGTCTAGTGTGGGGTCACATGTTATCTGTTGAAAAATACATACTTGGTGGCGCCATGACGCACCACACGCATCACCTTTAAGCTCCTCACTTATCCACCAATTTGCTTAATGACATAGTCATAAGAACAGAACTCGGTTGTTAGGTGAGGACCGCCTGTTCTATGATATATTTACTAACACAAAACAGATAACCATATATATCTATCTATCACCATGGAGTGCCACAAGGGAGTCACATTTGGTAGTCATAGATCTCTTCAAGTAAAGTGAGACACAGCAGATCTGTCCCCAAGGTCAGCCTATGCCTTGCAGCTTAGCAATGTATATGAATAAATGTTCCATTTACTCCTTCTTCTCTATAACCTGCCCGGCTCTGCCCCTCTCCTTTTCCCAGACTGACTGCCTCTCCACCTTACCTGCTCAGTCACAACACAGAAGACCTGACTTATATTAAAGCAGCAGCAACAACAACAACTGCTCTCTTGTCTTTTGGTCATATATTGTGAGCCATAATGAGAGAATGTACCTTTTTTACAGACTATTAAAGGTCCGATGAGTCCTGAAGCGATGTCTCTTGGAGCATCAATGTGGGAGTGGTAAATCCTGGTCACACAGTTGCCATCTTGCTCACCAGGACTTTGTTCTTGGGTGGCTTGCAGTATGTATGTATACTGCTCACCTGGGTACACTTTGTCATCTGCTTTATGAAAATCTGTGGTGTTATCAGGGTAGATAGCTCCTAGGAAGCAACATGCAACAAAATTGGTGCAAACCACATGTGTTTGAACTTGAAGGAGAGAACCGATGTTTATTCATTCATTCAGCAAACATTTATTCAATATCTAGTATTCGCCTGCTTGGGAATACAGCGATGTCCTGTTTGAACACAGAGGAATGAGAATCTGACGGCCTGAGGGTCTGGAAGCTTCCCAGAACATTTGGTCATTATTTTTCATACTTGACTGAGTCCTCAGTGAGCAGTAATAGATAGGTCAGGAGTGTAGCGACTTTTGGTTTGTAACTTAAAGACCCACTTTTGCTCTGGGGTCAGGGCATGCAAGTCTGAACAACAGCATTCCCCTTTGTTACAATTTGAAACATTTTATATAATATCAGATTTTTGCCCATGAAGTAACCATGGAATTTTTCTTTAATTTTTTACTTATAATTTCATAAATTTCCAAACATAAGCAGAAGTTGAGAGAACAATGTGATGAACACCCACGTACCCACCAACCCAGCTTTAACAAGGACCAACTCAAGACCGATCTTGTTTCACGTATGCCCCCACCAACTCTTACTCCCTCACCATCAAATATCCTAAAGCAAATCCCAGACATCATGTCATTTCATTCTTGAGTACTCCAATATGTAGCTCTAAAGTTGAGAACTCTTTTTACCGTCACCACAGCACAATAACCATACTTTAAAAATGATTAATACCCTAATGTATCATGAAATTTTAAAAAAGAAGAAGATGGTAGTCAACCTCTATGCTAGGAGTGTACTTGTTGGGTTCAGAAAAGAGAAATAAAAAATACGTAGTTAAAGCATTCACCTTTTAAAACAATAGCGCTTTAAAAAAGATTAGTAATTAATCAAACTAATTTTATCTTATTTTCAAAGTTGATCCTTATAATGTCAATGAACTGTAAAATGTCCTCAGCAGTTTTGCTCATGATAATAGTTGACATTTATCAAGGTATTACTATGTACCGTCATTGTCCCTATTTTATAGATGAGGAAACCAAAATACACAGAACTTAAGTAACTTGCCCAAGGTCATTCAGCCAATAAAAGGCAAGGTTGCACTTGAACTTTGGTCTATTAATTTTGAAGCCCTTTCTCTTAACCACAACAAAACACCAACTCTTTCCATTATAATTATTGTCATCAAATACTAAGAATTGGATGACAGTCACCAAAACTCAACTTTGTTCTCCCTGTACCATCTTTCAGGCTTTTAAGTCCTACGATCAAATGACCTTTTGGTTAATTATGTCTCAGATGTGACTCTGGGGTCATCCAGCCATGGACACCATTTGGCTGATCTATGAGAGACCCATGTCACCCTAGCAGGAATAGTTATCCAAAGTTAGCATGGGAGGTGACAATGTCCACTACATGTTTACCTGCAGGAATGTCAAAATTAGTTCTCATCTTGAGTCCTCTTTCTTTCCTTCTGGATTTTTTTGCCTTTCCCAGACATTCATTCACACTCCTTAATTTTCTTATTCTATTTGGCTGGAAAGAAGTTGGGTGCTGGGGAGAAAGTCCCCACTCTCACTGCCTCTCGTTACATGGGACCCCCCCCCAACCCCGCTGAAATCCTATCACATTCACAGTTCACATCAACAAGCACAACCAAGAGAAACACATCATGATGATGAACCTACATACTTACTAAAAAAATAGTTTAGAGCTAAACAACATAGTTCCAGGTCTTATCCAGTGGTGGAGTCCATGTGAGAGGAAATGTCATCTGGACTATGAGCTGAACTCACCTTCATGTTCCTTTAAGTAAGTTATCCCATGGGAATGAAAAGTGTAGGGCCTCGAGGCAAAGTTTTTCAAATGTACAAAAACTTTATCTCCAGTTTCTGCTTTGATAATAGGTCCTAAAAACCCCAGCCAGACTGGTTTTCCTACAGTCGTCTTGAAGCTTGCATCTGTGTACTGAAAATAAATGGCCTTCTTGTATAATCTTCCAATTCTATTGGGACCATTTTGAAGGTAGATATTGGAATGTTCCCTGCAAAGGAAAAGAAGATCACTCTGTCAGAAACAATCATTTCTAGGGGTAACATTATGATTAAAGAGAAATGAAGGACCATAGCACATTAAATGTTTGCCTGTTGTTATAGAAATGCCTCCAAAAAATGAAGAGGAGAGCTGTCACTTGGCCCTGTTGTTTTGATTCCGTGATGTGTCTCACATCAGGTATGTGGAGGAGAGCCATCTTTTAACGTGTCATGAAAATACAGTGCATCTCACCAGAGTATTTTCTGTAAGATTTTCATTTTATTTCTTTTAGTAGCACTAGAGTCAAGGTTGGAATTCATGCATGCAATGTGTGTTTTATTTCTTTTAACATTTTTTGCATTTTATTTATTTATTTTTAAATTTGTGTGTGTGTATCTATATATTATTATTATATATATGTTACATATATTATATATATATATATTATATATTAGACTTATTGGGGTGACATTGGTTAGCAAGAATTATATAGTTCCAGGGGTACAATTCTACAGCGCATCATCTATGTGTTGCATTATCTGTTCACCACCCAGAGTCAGGTCTCCTTCCATCACCATGTATTTGGCTCCCCCTCCCTCCTCTCCCACCCCCTGCCTCCCTCCCCTCCTTGCCTCCAAATAGCCATTAAACTATTGTCCGTGTCTATGAGTTTTTTGCTTTGTTTTATTCTTTGTTGCTTTTAGTTTTCTATTCTACATATGAGTGAAATCATATGATTCTTGGTTTTTCTTTCTGGCTTATTTCGCTTAGTGTGACATTCTTGAGGTTCATCCACTGTGTCACAAGTGGCAGTATTTCATCTTTTCTTACAGCTGAGTAATATTGCATCGTGTATATGTTGTGAGTGAATATTAAATTACCTTTGGATTCAAATTATCCTTATGTTTTTTCATTTTTAATGTTTAAAATTATTTTGAATGTTTAAATTAGCTTTAGGTATATAAAACAACATAATGATTAGACATTTATATCCCTCACAAAATAACCCCAACAAGCCTACTATGCATCTGACACCTTACATAGCTATTACAATACCATTGACTATATTCTCTATGCTGTACTCTACATCGCATGACTATGTATTATATATATATATTTAATTATAGTTGGCATACAATATTATTTCAGGCCCACAGCCCAGTGGTTAAGCATTTATATTATCTATGAAGTGATCTCCACGATAAGTCCAGTACCCACCTGACACCCTAAATAGTCTTTACAACATTATTGACTATATTCCCCATCTTGTATTTCACATCCTTATGACTATTTTGTGCCGACCAATTACGACTTCTTAATCCCTTCACCTTTCTCACCCAACCCCCTCCCATCTAGCAACCACCGGTTTGTTCTCTGTATCTATCCTTGGGTTTTTTAATCTCTTGCTACCAAGAATACTTGAACATTGAATGCTTATATTCTAATTAGTAGTTGCCCAAAAGTTGCTTAAAACTTTCTTTAAAAAAAATCAGCAAAGTAACTAGGAGTCAGGAAATCGAAAGAAAAGAAAAGGAAGGAAAGAAAAGGAGCTTGGTATTCAAAGATTTGAACTGGTTCTTAAGTTATTGTCCTTAACAGAAGGCTGGAGGGCTCAGTGGGAACGGTGGGCAACGCCCCCTAGAGTTTAGGAGGATCCACTTACAAGAAGGACTTGGGCAAGCCCAGACACAACCGAGCAGCTGAGTTCCCCTCCACTAGAATAGAAGCTACTTACTCTCAGGCTGATGACCCGGAGCGTGTGCGTGTGCGTGTACGTGTGCGTGTGTGTGTGCGTGTGTGTGCGTGCGCGTGCGTGTGCGTGTGCGTGTGTGCGTGTGTGCGTGCGTGCGCGTGCGTGTGTGTGCGTGTGCGTGTGTGTGCGTGTGTGCGTGTGTGCGTGCGTGTGTGTGCGTGTGTGTGCGCGCGGGCGCGGGCGTGTGTGTGTGTGTGTGTGTGTGTGTGCGCGCGGGCGCGTGCGTGTGTGTGTGTGTGTGTGTGTGCGTGCGCGGGCGCGTGTGCGTGCGCGGGCGCGTGCGTGGGCGTGTGTGTGTGTGTGTGTGTGCGTGTGCGCGGGCGCGTGTGCGGGCGCGGGCGCGTGCGTGGGTGTGGGCGTGGGCGTGTGTGTGTGTGTGTGTGTGTGTTGCTTACTTTCCTCTCAGTGACCTTTGATTCTGTACTGTTTTCCAGTCAACCCCTGTGGAGCCCAAATAACCTAATTTAAGAACAAACATCATCT
Source organism: Lyroderma lyra (assembly GCA_004026885.1). Classification (NCBI taxonomy): domain Eukaryota; kingdom Metazoa; phylum Chordata; class Mammalia; order Chiroptera; family Megadermatidae; genus Lyroderma; species Lyroderma lyra. Next base: position 43,753 of record PVJL010006111.1, read on the forward strand.
TGTTTCCTCAGCTGGAAGCTCACTGGAAAAAGTGAGAGATGGTTTCTCTTCCTTTCATCCAGACAAGAGTAGGGCATGTCTGGGAACTCCGCAGGACTTCTGTTGCTGCAGAGTTTAAAGACCTAGCTTTTGTAAAACCTAGGGCTTTAGCCTGTACTTTCTTAAGTTCTAATGTGCCTAAGGGACCTACTGAGGACCTTGATAAAATCCAAGTTTCCAGGCCCCAGCCCCATTGATGCTGGTTCTGTGTGTCCGGGGTGGGCAACTGGCACCTGCATTTATAAGAACCCCCACGCCCCCTTCCCGTGTGGTCTCATGCTGCTCTGGGTTCAGGGGATAATTGAAGGGGAAAGGGAAGAGAGATGCCCGGTCCCAGAGGCAGTGGGGGTCCTTGAGGCCCAGGGACAGAAAGGCGGCAGGGTGTGTTTCCCGACCCTATCTGGTGGTGGTCAGGCTCTGACGGGCGGGTTCCCTGGGGGCATCAGATTAAGCCTGAGTGCTGGAGCCAAGGAGCATGGCCACCTGGTAGTGGTCCAGTTGGCTGAGTTTGGGCAGCAGCACAAGTGTTGAAAATAGCAGAGCTACCCGGCTCTGGAGGGACCAGACTGCTTCGACAATGAGCATCTCGTAGCTGTTACCATATACCAAATACCCCAATTTTCCTGGACTGTGTAAATCCCAGGATTCTCACATTGCCCACTTAAAAATGAATGAGAAAGGGTCCCCTTCCTCCATCCTGGTAGGAGAAGGACTAAGCAGGAAGTTAACAAAATAAAGAAGTGGCATCTTTTGTACCCAGTAAGGGGTGGCAAATGCATGCTTATGCTGGCACTTCGCCTGTTTTCATTCTCTAAGTGTTTCTTGCGGTTTCCATTTCGTTACAACAAAACCAAAAAACAAACTCAGGAAGGACAGCAAAATGCCCGGAAAAACAGCAGGACGGGGGTGTGAACTCTTGCTCCGCAAGGGCAGCCTGACTCCTACAAGCAGGGAGTCTTCACAAATAGATGTCTTAAGAGCAGCAAAGTTCCCAGGCCCTGAAGGCCCCTGAGATGAAAAGCAGATTTGTCCAGTGCGTCCTGCTGAGCGAAGGTCGGCAGGAGGACAGTCTCAGTGAGGGACACAGCCGCAGCTGCAAAGCCTCCAGCGCGAGGTGGACGTCTTCTCTAACCCCAGCAGAAGAGCACGGAGCGTTCCATCTGCAAAGGCTACCTCCACCCCACGGCCCATTTTCCGGGTCCGTACACACTCCTGTAGGTAGGAGATCGGTCCCCAAGACCTATACAGGGGGCATCAGTGTTCTACCCTGCTCTGTTGACACACCGTCTTCCATAAGGCCCAAGTTTAAAAGTAGGCCACGAATGCTGCCGGCTTCATTCAAACACAGTGTGTATTTAGATTTTCTGAATGTGCCTCTCCAGCGCATGGGACTACGTCCCAGCCCCGTTGCCATAGCAACGGGCTTTGTCAAAACCTTTCATTGCATTGAAATGCGCCTGTGTTCACCATTTCCTGAAGGAGGAGGAGTGCCTGAACTTTGGGGTGTATCTTTTTCGGCAATGATTTTTTTGTGTGGGGGAGGGCTGAAAATTACTTTTAAAATAGTTGATCTGAAGGTAATAGTATATTTAGGGTTTTTCACACTTGGAGTTCCTTTTATATACATAACAATATGCAAAATACACTTCACATCTGGTCTTTCTTGGTGGAAAAAAAATGAGTCTTAACCACATTTCACATCATGTGGCACTTAGGGAACGGCCTCTTTGCTTGTGTTCTGTCTTCAAAGGACGGTCAAAAGGTCACTCGGGGATGTCTATTTAATTTGAAGAGCACAGCCTGGGGACAAAGGAAAGCATACAGGAAGTTTGCCAGTCAGCTCTTCGGTCTCAAGACCCTATTACTGTTGTTTTTGGAACCAAGCAAATAATTCACATGAATTGCAGCTCTTCCTCCTGACCAGTTGCAACATGCCCTTCTCGGCTCATGAGCATAGATGTGCTCTCTCCTCAGTAATCACATCCCTCCTGCTTTAATAGCCAGTTTTCGTAATCCGAGAGCCAACTCCTAGAATTTCTGATAGATTCAGACCCAGAAGTGAGTTTTTAATGGTCAGGGAATTAAAAAAAATTTTTTATACTCCCTTCACCTAATACTGTAATAATAATGCGACTCCTCCCCAGAAATTCGGAATGCACTCCGTTCATGTTTAGACATGGTTGCTAAAACGCGGGCAAGACATGGGCGAAGTTTCTGAATTCTTGGCTCCATTCATTGTTTCCTTGGCTCCTTATATTGGTTTCCTATTGCCACACAAAGAACGATCACAGAGACACTTACAACAACATCTGTTTGTGATTTGACAGTTCTGTGGGTCAGAAGTCGGACACAGCATGACCCCGGTCTCTGCTCCAGCGTCGGTGGGGCTGAGGCCTTGTCTGGAGGCTCTGGGGAAAATCCACTGCTAGGCTCATCCACATTGCTTGCAAAATTGAGTTCGTTGTGTTTGCAGGGGTTGAAATCCCAGTTGCCTTGCTGGCTGCCTGTCAGTTGAGGACGTCTCCCAGGTCCTCAGAGCCCCCTGCATTCCTTCTCAAGTGGCCCCTGCGATCTTCAGGTCAGCAACGGTTTGCTGAACGCCCCTCAGAGCTCTTTGAATCTGTCTGACATCCTCTTCTTCCACTGGAGAGTTTTCTCCTTCACATTAGGCCCACCCAGATCGCCCCCCTATTTTACGGGGCACGAACTGTGCCATTGCAGATAGCATACATCATGGGAGAGGTATCTCGGCATACTCTGGAGATGCAGGATAAGGCATCCTTGGGGGCCATTTAAAAAGAATTCTGCCCGCTGCACAGAGGACTCACAGGGAAATCAGTAGAAAATGAACCGGGGGCGGAAGGTCACCCGGTGAACACAGCACAGGAAGGGTTACCGGTCCTACCTCGCCTGACTTCAGGAGCACAACATGAATGCAGGGTCTAGCGGGCCTTCTTTCATACCCATTCTCAGGGAAAATAGTAACTGTGGTAAGAAATTGCAGAACTTGAAAAGTGTGAAAGGTTGTAGCAGTTTAATTCTCTCCTCCGCCCAGCCGTCCTGTAGCTAGTGTTCACACACGCTATTGCTTGCTATTTTTTATTTGGCAATCTTAGAGCACAAGTCATTCTAATGGACTTCTCCAGATTGCTTTAGCTAAGAATTGTACCTCTTTAAGAAGCATACATAAACTTTAAGACATTTTCAAAGGGGTAAAACGAACAGCTTCCATGAAAATTTTTAGTTAAAAGTATTTTGTTTGCTTTTCTGTTTGCTTAAACAAAGTCTACTGAAAAAAATTCAAACACTTCTTTTTCTGATAATAATAGTGTTAACATTTGTTGAATACTTCAGGTATTCTGATCCCTCCATATCATAATTATAATGCTCATCATGATAGCATAGGGTGGAATGTTCTTAGTTCTCTGTTTCTTTGGTCAGTATTTGAGTTGCTATTTCTTCTTCATCACTGGTTCTGCTGATAATGACATCATCACTATACCATTCCTGGTTTATTTCTCAAACCTATGATGGGCTGAAAAATGAGGTAACAAAGTGTGTAAAAAATAAATGTTAAATAAGTCACCAAGCCTGAGTGAGAGCCTACAAGTCAGTGTAAAAGGATTTTATGATGACTGTTTTATGAATAAAGAATCTTTCACTTCTAGATATATATATATATATCTCCTGGTGATATACATATCAGCAGGATAAAAATGGACCTAAAGATAACAGGAGTATTTATTATTTGTTGCCATTATATAGCCAATAAACACCATAAATATTCAATGAATGCCTACTATTGGCCCAGAACACACTATTGTGTGTACTCATTGCTTTTATATGTCTGCCTCTTGTTATTATTTAAATCCAAATCATTTAGGAGCAGAAAACTGTATTTCATAAAATCTCTATTTATTAATTTGTGCAAGTGACACATATGCACTCACCTTAGTCAATGGCAGCACTGAATGTAAGAAAATTACTCTGCACGTCATCCTATTAGAAATCAGTGTTATTGCTATTAACACAAGAGAGGTGAATTATTTTCCTGCTAATGTTGTCAGTTTCGCTAACCCTATACATAAGGCAGGAATCTACTTTTTTCCTATTTCATTCTATTGTCTGATTCATTCCATAGAGTGGATGTGTCCATGTTAGGAGCAAGTGCATGCTTTCACAGCACAGCTTCTAATTCTTCCAGCTTCCTGTATACCTTTTATTGATTGATTTTCAATTACTCACAACTACTTAATTAGGGTCTCTTACAGTCACAGTACTCGTGACCAAGCAGTGAAGGTAACAGATTGAACTCCTACCATCTCAATACATGGTTTCCTCTTTATTGTCCCAGATCCTCAAGGTCAACATCAGCTAAAACCGAATTCTCTGCCTAACACCCATCTTGCTCTCTTTCAACCCTGTTACTCAACCTGCTCACCTCCATTCCATTCTAGCCTCCATACAATGTAGAGCACCATTTCTATCTGGGGAGATCCCATCATCCTTTGCTGATTGATTTTGTGTTGTGGTCTGAATATTTATGTCCTCCCCCTAGTTCTGATGTTGCAATCCTAACCTCTTGTGTGATGGTATTAGATGATGTGACCTGTGGGAGGTGCTTAGGTTGTAAGGACGGAGACTTCATGAGTGGGACAAGGACCTCACAGAAGAAGCTACAGAGAGATCCTACCTCTTCCACCCTGTGAGGATGTGGTGAGAAGGTTATGAATCAGAGAGAAAGAGCTCTCATGAGAACATGACCATGCCAACACCTTGGCCTTGGACTTGCAACCTCCAGAACCATGAGAAGTAAATGTCTGTGGTTGATAAGCTCCCTGGTCTGTGGCATTTTGTTATAGCAGCCTGAACTGACTTAAGGCAGCTGCTAATCCGAGACAAAAAAGGGAGCGGGAGGTTGCTAGCTAACCTCATTCGTGCAAAATGTTTAGCATAGCATTTGCAAAGCTGCTGAAGCTCTATTCACTGCTCAGGTGTATTAAAAAAAAAAAAATTCACAGGCAGAGTAAGCAGTGACCTCCAGAGCGGGCACGTCCAACCTGCAGCCCAGGACGGCTTTGAATGTGGCCCAACACGCATTCTGAAAACACTGTGAGGTTTTTGGGGGAACTTTTTTTTTTTAGCTCATTAGCTATTGCTAGTGTGCGTGTATTTTACATGTGGTCCAAGACAATTCTTCTTCTTGCAATGTGGCCCAGGGAAGCCACAAGGCTGGACACCGCTGACCCATGGTTTGCATAATTCTAGGCTGTTGTGGAAGCCACTGGAAATTATCAAACCGATCCCTCATAACCTCCAGCACCCACGGGACACGAGAGTATTTCAGAACAACAGGATTCTTTTCCCCGCAAAATAAACAACTTAACAAAGTCCCTCCCTCTTCTATTCTCTAATTTCTAGAATTAGAGATTTCTTGATTGAAGCATGCTCAGGGCAGTGTCTTGCGATTAGTTTATGTCCCATAAAGCTGATTTGGTGTTCGATCATGAGCGCTGGCAGCACGGAGTAGGATGGTAGTTTTTCTTTAATGTGTCTGACTTTTTTTTTAATGTGTCTGGTTTCTCTATAAAAACTGCATATAATTTATATGACATTCAGCCAAGGAAAACACTGAATTTATGCAGACCATGGATTTGGTGAAACCATGAAAATACGTCACACCCCTAAGAAGAGAATGCTACCTCAAAATTATGTTTAAAAAAATAATTGCAAGATGTCTTAGCTTTATTTACAATCAGTTATGTTTAAGTCAGAAACTTTTTTCCTCTATATTACTAAATTAATAACACTTAGATAGTATTGTCATCTATGCATGTATTCTTTACGGTGAAAAATGTCAAATACACACAAAATTAATAAGAGTAGTATTTACCCACAAACAGTTACCAATTATAAAATTTGGCATACTTGTTAAGCTACGTTTAAAGGTACAGCCTTAACAGGTGATGGTCATTGGGCCATTTGTGCTTTGTCATCATGATAATATTAAAACGTAATGACAGTTGCCTTTGAATGCTGCATTTCAATTTGGGGTAAATGTTTATTAACATTATTAAAAGTGAGGAGCTCAAGGTGGGTTTCCGTTACAGAAAACTTCCGGCGAAAGCCCCCTTAGTTCAAGCGATAGTCACCATCCAGGAAAACTTGTTTTCCTGGATGGTGACTATAGTTTGAAACACAGGGTCTTTGAACTGAAACATGAAAACATTTAAGTTACAAAGAGTTTTTTTTTTGGGGGGGGACCCATCATAATAAATAGGTTGCCTATTATTTGCACATGTGTCATGCGCCAAGCACCCTAATAAGAGCTTTACAAGCCCCTAACAACCTCAATTGCTATGATCTCCATTTTGCAGATTAGCACGCTGAGGCTGAGCGAGACGAACGCAGTTAACTGTCCGGAATCGTCCACCCAGTCTTGGACCCAGTCATGTTTGTCAAAATTGTATCTGATTTCTATAGACAATGGCTCCAAGGAGGAATTTCTTTATCCTTACCACGAATAATCAATGAATGGTATGTAATAAACATAACGTTTCATACAGTCGTTATTTACATTAAAGAGTGTCTGCATACACAGATGAAAAGACTGAACCCTCATGGGAGACACAGCGATAACCAGAGGCCCCACACAGTTCCCCAGGACAAAGGTAGGACCGGAGCAGTGCAGCCTCTCAAAACAATTTTTTAAAAATCCAGGAATTGAGAGGAGATGTATTAAAGTAGCTTGGGTTTCAGCCCACATTTTGCAGTTTCTAAATATCACACATTGAAAGAAATATTTCATCTCATTGGCTTTATTTTTAGTTTATAAATTTGACCTATAAACAACAAAAATCAGTGACTTACGTGTCAGTTGAAATAAGTTTCTTTTCCCCATTGTCAGAGGCATAGTTCCAAGTTGTTTCAATAATTCCAATATAATAATGCTTATCTTTTGCCCAGGCAGTAGTACTATGTAAAAATAGAAAACTACTCAGCAACAAAATCTTCATTTTTTTTTTTCCCCTCTTGGAGCCGAGATGCAATGAAGTAAAATCAGAGGCAGGCCATTTTATAAATAAGGCTTTCTTCCTTTATTTGCTTGACTGACACAATTTCGTGTTGCCCAAGAGTAAATTGTTTTGTGAAAGCAAGTAGTGTTTTCCACTTCCGTTCAGTTCTCGTAAACCCAGAAAAAAATAGTCTTCCGTCTCCAAGCTTCTCTGATTACAAGGAAAAAGTCAACAATGACTGCTGGAGGGACTTGGGTGTGCATGACGCTGTGCTGCTTCTGCTCGCTGTGTAAATTCCAGGAGGGCAGAGATCATCACTAACTGCTTCTTTTGTTCCTCCAGCAGCATGCCACAGTACAATGCCCTGCACGCCGTGAACTTTCAGGAAGTCTGGAAATTATGCAACGTGGATCGAAACATGGGCTGCTGTACTTTTGAAAAGCCTAACCATGTCTAATTGCAACTTAAAAGGTATCAAACCTGATCTTTAGCATGCCAAATGTAAGGGCCCCAGACTAAAAATTTTATTTTGAAGGATTTATTTATTTTGTAAACTCTGACCACGTCTGCATAGAGAGTTTACAGATTATTCTGTATTGCTATCATTATTATTATTGCTATCATTATTATTCTGTATGCAAATCATTAGGAGAGCATAATCGAGGTTGGTACTTCTGGTTTTCTAAAGATTTTTAATAAAAATATGACTAACATATAATATTATATGAGTTTCAAGTGTCCACAATAGTTATTCAACATTTTATACCTAAAGCAGTGATCACCACGAAAAGTCCAGCAGCCACCTGACACCGTACCACGCTGTCACAGTATTATTGACTGTCTTCTGTACATCCCTGTGACTTACTTGTTTTATACCTGGAAATTTGAACCTCTTATTCCCCTTCACTTTTTCCCCATACTTTTTAAATTTTTCAATTACAGTTAACAGTCAATATTATTTGATATTAACTACAGGTATATAGCATAGTGGTTAGACATTTGTGTAATTTATGAAGTGATCCCTCTGACTAGACTAGTGCCCACCTGACACTCCACGCTGTTATTACCATGTTATTGACTGTATTCCCTGTGCTGTATGTCACATTCCCATGACAATTTTGTAACTACCAATTTGTACTTCTTAATCCCTTCACCTTTCTCACCCTGCCCGCAAGACCCCTTCCATCTATCACCCCAATAAATCTAGTCCCCGTCTGATACCATATGTAGTTATTACGATGTTATTGACTGTATACCTTGGGTTATACCCTACATCCCCATGACTACTTTGTAACAACCAATTTGTACTTCTTAATCCCTTCTCCTTTTTCGGCCACCCCTCCAACCCCCACTCCCACTAGCAACCATCAAAATGTTCTCTGTATTTATGATCGTCTTTCAGTTTTGTTTATTTTGTTCTTTAGATTCCACATATAAGCGAAATCACATTGCATCTGTCATTTTCTGTCTCACTTACTACACTCAGCTTAATACCCTCCAGGTCTATCTGTGTGGTTGCAGATGGCAAGATGCCATCTTTATGTTTGAGTAATATTCCACTGCATTTGTGTACCACCTTTTTTTAGATTCTTTTTGCCCTCGTGCAGGGGCCAGCCAATCTTCTCCGCATCAATCCAATTGTAGTATATGAGCTGCCAAAGCGAGCACTAGATCTTTTTCTTTTTCCTTTTTGCTCTTCTGGTTGGGTGTTTTCTACTACCTTGTCTTCCAAATCACTAATTTTCTCCTTTGCTTTATCTAGTCTGCTGGCGATGGCTTCCAGCGCATTCTTCATCTCAGCTGTATTCACTTCTGACTGGTTCTTTGTTATGGTTTCTGTGTTCTTTTTTATGTTTGCTAGTTCTTTGCTGAAGCTCTCACTGAGGTCCTTACAATAACCATTTCTTGAACTCTGCCTCTGGGAGGTTGTTTGCCTTCATTTCGTTTAGTTCTTTTTATGGAGTTTTCTCCTGTTCTTTCATTTGGGACTTGTTTCTTTGTTTCCTCATTTTGCCTGCCTCTCTGTTTGTTTCTCTGTATTAGGTAGATCTTCTATGTTTCCCAGTCTTGGCTAGGTGGCCTTAAGTAGGGAGTGTCCTGTGGGGCTCAGTGGTGCAATCTCTCTGGTCACCTGTTCTGGGTGCCCCAGGAGTGTCCCTTGTGTGGGTTGTGTGTGCCCTCCTGTTATAGTTGAATCTTTATTGCTATTAACATGTTAACGATGGGATTGGTTCTCAGGCTGACTGGCTCTGGGGTTTGGCCATGTCCACAGCTTATGGCTACTGTGTGTGGTGGCGGCTGACGCCACTGAGTAGAATGCACTCCAGCGGGCTCTTGTGCTTGCTGCGACCGCCCTTTGCGTGCTGCTTGTGGAGCTGATTGGACAGTACTCTGCTGTGCTCTGAAGCCCACCTCCAGGTATGTTGGTTCTAGGGCCTCTTGGGAGGGGCTCCGGTGCAGGACCAGGTCAGCCACTGCCTGTGACCAGCCAGGAACTACCTGGTAGGAGTACAAAGTGATCCATAGTTGTTCACTGCTTGTGCTAAACCTGGAGGTCATGTTGGAAACCAAGGACAGCTGCCCCCAGTACTGGGCCTGGGGTAACCCGGCAAAAATCCAGGACACCCTGAGGCCAGCTGCCACCTGCCAGCTCCCTTAATGTTCAGCCAGTGATAAGGCCTTGTTTGGTTTGCAAGTTGGGTGAGAGCATCGCAGGGAGTCACTAGGCTGGGAAGAGGTATGGTCACCAGGTTAATGTAGATTCTGGTTTGGTGTTAGTGCTGAGCCTGGAGCTACTCCACAGAAGTATCAGAGCTCACCGAGGGCAGTCACCATCCACCTGGGGCCCGCGGACTCCGATAGTTTTTCACAGACAGTGCAATGAGGAAAGGGCTGGCTGCTCACGGAGAAAGTGGCTCTGGCATTGGGGGAGCTGGGTGGAGTGGGGTACGAGTGAGTCAGCTAGCTGGATGGACCCAGCAGAGCTCACCACACTATTTGGGTTCAGATCTGTCCGTGTGGGGGTGGGTGCAACACAGGAAAGATGGTGCCCACCAGGTGGTTGCACAGGACAAGGACCAGACACAGGGAAAATGGTTACTGTCCTCCAACCCTCGCCCCAAAGCCACACACTTCAGTCTGACTCCCATATGCCTCCAGCACCCCCTGAGTCACCTTTGCCAGAGCCCAAGGTGAGTGCCTGTGAGTGAGTCTGTGCGCGGCCCTTTAATGGGACGTCAGGGTTTCCCGCAGCCTCCGTTCCACCTGGAGGTTGGAATTCCACTGGTTTTCACAGGCAGATCTTGTGGGGGCTCCTCTTCCCAGCTCCAGTGCTCCGGACCGGGGAGCCTGGTGTGGGCCCGGGGTCCCTCCCTCCTCTAGGGGGAACCTGCACAGCCAAGCTATCCCTCCTGATTCTCAAACACCACACAGAGGTTTGGGGCCCGCTTGTCCTACGTCTCTGCCTCGCCTACCAGTCATGACGTGGCTTCTTGTTATAAAGCTTCTGTTCAGCTAGACTTCAGATGGTTCTCCAGATTGATTTTCTACAATTTAATTATAATTATAATGTATTCATGGAAGGAAGGAGGCACGATTCCACCATCTTGGATCTTCTCTCCCTGATAATTCTGTTTTAATCACCAAAGAAATCAGACATCAATCAACCTTCCTTCAAAGGCAAAGATTGGTCTTAGCAAATGCTAAAAAGTTCCCTTGTTTATTAAACTGGGATTTCTCTCTTTGATGTGGAAATGACTTTTAGGGTAAAAGACTTTTTGTTACAACTGTGTCTTCATGCCATATTTGTGTAAAAATATAAGGTAGCATTTTTTAGCTGTAGAAAATCCTGAAGATGACATGCACATTTTGCGCTCATAGAACCTTTTTCTCTAGAATACCTCAATGCAAGAGTATTTGTCAAAAGCTTTTTGTAGAAATAGATTGGTATCGGAGAAAGTACCCTGATGTGTGAACAATTCAAGTATTTAATTAGCATTATTGAGGGAGCCCACTGTGCCCAGGCCTGTGACCTTCCATTCCACTCGACAGAGACTGACGACAGTATAAAACGAAGTGAGAAGTACCAAGTGTTAGCGGCAAGAGCTGTGGCGGACAATAACCGAGGAAGGAAGAATCGTGCAAACAGCAGGACAAAGATCAAAACCTGACGGCACCACTCGCTCTCGGGCAAGATACTTAACCCTAGCCTCAGTTTGCACACCTGTGAAATCTGGGTCCAGATTCATTGAAATAACCTGGTGGGGATGCTCCCCTCATCAGCTGGTCACAATCTTAACTAATCGTCCTGGGGCAGAGAATTGAGCCACTGCTGTGCAAAGATCTCCTGGAGAGGGAATTCCCTGGTGGGGTAGTGGCTTCGGATCTCCCAACGCTGCTGGCTGGGTTCGATTCCCAGCCACAGAACCCCACCTCCCCACGCCAAAAAAAAAAAAAAAAAAAGAAAAAACATCTCCTGCAGAGCTACCTTCAAGGACTGGGCCCTCCTGTCTCCTGAGAGGACTTGTGCCATGTATAATGTGCTTCCATGTTTTTGGCCCAAACTTCCAGGGTAAAAATCTTTGGTTCTAATTTTTTAATTCAAATTTGTATTTGTTTATATTTAGGTACATGGTGTTTTTTTTTTTTTGTATTATACAGGAATTTTAGCATTTTTAAAACATGTTATGGTATAAGACATGTTATATAACAAATAATTACAAAACACAAGAAGAGATACAAAGTACAAGAAATTTTATGTATAACATTTTTTTATATAAAAAAACTGATCTTCATACTTCAGGCTATTATTTTGGATATCATCGTTAATTTCTAGAGTTATACTTTTAACCCATAAGCATTAATAAAAGAATTAAAAACATTTATATAGATACAGAATTAGTACTACCCATATATAATGTACATCCTTATTTTTTCCTTATAAATATGGGCAAAAAAATTGCCTCTTAGTTGTGTGTGGTAGCCTCAGGCCAGTCTAAATAAGAGGGACTGGCCCTGGGGGCTAATCAGCAACTAGCCATTGACCAAGTCTTTTAACACTGTGAACCTCCTTACGGGAATCCCACAGTTGGTACCTGAAAGTGAACTTTGAATAATGTTGCTAATGAGAATCACAGCATTCCGAAAAAGTTGCATCAGGACCAGCGTGGACTGGGGTGAGACAGAAGTCAGCGGGCCCCGCCAGGGTAGGCCCAGCCGATTGAGAGCTCGGCAAGAAATAGCAGAGAAACATCTAGATTAGACCGCACAGCCTGTCCTCTTAGCTGTGTCTGTCAGAAGGTCTTCACCTCAGAAGCCTCAGTTTACCTTTGTAGTTTGTTACCGCCAATTATGACGTGCCTAGGTTAACTGCTCGTAACCTGGGTGACACAGCACAAGCTTTAATTATGTTGCACCATTTCTCTTCTTAAAGATTCCCGGCCTGGTTGAGTCCGGGACCCCAAGTTTATACGCCAAGACCCCAGGGCTGATCGTGGGTGCTTGCTTACGGAGTGCAGTGACAGCTCCTGCTCTGTGTGGCGAGATGCAAATCCCCTTCCTCCACGACCCCCACCGGTACCTCCTAGTTTCTTGTGGATTTGTGAGAACTGACTTTCAATTCTTCTCTGTGATATGAGAATTACTAAGAAACTAACCACAAGGACAGTCTTTCACTTTGTGACAGAGGGAAACACAGTGTACAGGTCACTCTGTCCGTGACCAGACACGACACCACGATGCTATCTCTTTCACGGAAAATTGTGTAACTGGGGAATTTTACTGGCGAGTGCGGTCAGATCCAGAACTTTGATAACGAGTCCCCTGATGTGACCTCATGCCATGCCAACGTGGCCGAGCCTCTCCTCTGCTATTGGTCAGCTCATGACGATGTCGGGAATGATGACACAGATAGGTTTGTGGCGGCTCCGTCCCCTTTGGCTGTCCGTCACTGGGTCACGGGCCTGCTCCTCATCTCCTGGCATGCACAGGGGTCATGGGGAGAGGAAGGGACAAAGCCTAGAGTGCCCTGGCAAAGGCCTTCATGGTGCTGCCATCTACAGTACTGGGGGGACGGGGGTCATTTTTAATGGCATAAGGATTCCAGTTACTCCTTCAGGTTCGGACTCTCGCACGCCGAATGAAGTAGAAATCAAAGCGTGTGATTTATAAACAAGGAAAGAGCATCACAACACCAGAATGACTTTCGACGAGGCTTGGCGCCACAGAGCTTCGGGATGTGACTTCCCGGAGACGTTGCCTCCCTCGTCACCCCTCCCCTCGGACCCCTTGCTTCGACACCATTCGGGGCTGGGAGACTCTGCGTAGCACTGAACACTTTGATTTGTACCCGGGTCTTGATTTCGACAAGGGGACTGAGCGATGACATGAAGAGGCCAATGAGAGGAAAGTTTGTTGTCACTCCAGGTCCCCTAGAAACGAGAGGTACATGTGTCATGCACGGCCACGTGGGAAGCACCAGAGCTTTTTCATTTTTTAGGAGGGAGAAGCAGGAGCTGGGAGGAGCAGCCTCTGCTGGGGTTTCTGTGGGAAAGGCAAGGCAGGGCAGTGTAAGCAGTTTGGGGTGCACAAGTCTGACTAGTCCCAGCAGGCTTTGCAGCATAGGGACCGTCTCTGGTTGACGGGCCCTTGGCGTTGGTTGATTGGGGGCAGAAATATTGGTTCGGGTGCGTGTGAAGGTCTGGTTAACCACGCAAGTTGTTTACGAGCTCTGGGAATACCATATTTTTCCATGTCTAAGGCTTTTGTCTAAAATTGTTAGACCAAAAATTGGAAGCCATGTTACATACTCAAGTAACTGATTGAGAGGGTTTCTTAATGTTGGGTTAGAAAAGTAGGGGTTGCATTCTACATGGGGGTGTCTTATACATGGAAAAATACAGTAACTAGCTCTGGGAGGGACAGTCTCTTGCCACATAGCGAGTCCCCCACCCCTGAAGATGTCAAAGCATCATAAAATATTAACTGTTAAAAAGATGATCACTACACAGTGCATATCAGAATTATCTGTTCATGTGACTGTCCCCCCAGTTGACCTGCGCCTCCTTAGACCCAGTGACTACGAGTACAAGTCCCAGAAATTAGGATGTGGACCCTTGGCGGGGGCGGGCCATTGATTTGCCTATAGAATACCACACAAGGGGGAAAGAATCCCTCCTTTTAATTTTTTAATTCAAATTTGTGTTTGTTTATATTTAGGTACTTGTTTATATTTAGGTATTTGTTTATATTTAGGTACTTGTTTCTTGTACCTAAATATGTTTTAACATATTATGGTATAAGAAATTTTATGTGTAAAATTTTTCTTATGTAAAAAATCCAATGATCATATTCCAGGGTATTATTTTGCATATAAATATTGTTATTGATTTCTAGAGTTACACTGTTAACTCATAAGCATAAATAAAAGAATTAAAAACCTTTATGTAGATACAGAATTAATACTACCCATGTATAATGCACATCCTTATTTTTCCCTCAGAGTTGGGCAAAAAAGTGTGCATTATACACAGCAAAATATGGTAATATTGTAGGCCACCTGTAATTGAAAAAAATTATTAAAAATAAAAAAATAAAGCAAACAAAAAACTAAAAAGAATGAAAAGTCTGACTGGTTTCAATGCTATGTCGACGACACTTGCGTTTAACCAATTCCTGATTTCACATATTCTTACCTATTGTCTAAGGCACATGCTTTCTCTTAGCCAGCCCACAAGACAGTTCCAACCCCTTCTCCCTGTTATTTCCACTCCAGAGTCTACAAATGCTCTTTCCCAGCCTTCCTTGTAGTCAGGCGTCTCCAGATAACAGGGATTTGACCAAGGAGACCAGGGCAGATGTCGGCTGGGGCTTCTCAGAAGACTTTTTGTTCTCCTAAGAAAAGGGAAAGGCATGGTTTGGTGCTACTGCTGTTTCCTTCTTCTCTGCCTTCAACCTGGATGTAATAGCTGGAGCTGCAGCAACCATCTTGCAACCATGAGGCAGTAGTCATGAGAGAAAGGACCCGAGAAAGAAAGACACTGGCCCTCACAGCACATCATCAAGTCGCTGAACCAGCCTGAACAGTCACCTACCTCCAAACCTTTTTGTAAAATCTGAGACAAAAAGCATTGACACAGATTCTAGAAAGAAGCAGCAGCTCACATATAACATTGACCCAGAAAAATTTTATTTCAAACTTGTGTTCCTGGTACTTTGCCAGGAAGGTCATTAGCCAGCCCCTCCTAGACAACTTCATCCCCAGACTTTTTCTTCCTCAGTGGCATCCGCCCTGACTTCAGTGAGATATGTATGCTGTAGAAAAGAAAGTTCCATGAAGTTCTAAGTGAACCCCAAATCACTACATATCTTTAAGGGAAACTGTAAAGCTTATGTAACTCTTAAGAACATCCTTAAAAGGACGAACGTGGCTTTTGCAACAAGAAGTTGACTTATTCAATCGATGGCAACATTGCTGTCACTGTCTCACAGGGACAGAAGTCCTGTAGAATGAATCGAGGTTGGTGTTAGAGTATCTGAGACCCAGAGACCCCATGTCACAAATGAGGACATTATTTCTTGGACACCACGCCAGAGTCTCTTTTACTGAGAATGAATATGAACAATCATAGGAATAAGAGTGATGATTATGATCATTGTATTAGTAACAACATTTGCATGGGCAATGACATGATTCTGCAAGCGAAAGTGACAGGGCCAGTAAGTCTTGGTTTCTGTGGGAAAGGCAGTCCTTGTATTCAGAGGGGGCCCTGAGGGTGTCCACACTGTCCCTCCTGCTTCAGGGTCTTGGCTTCTTTAGTCCCACAAGGTGCCCCACAGAGAAAGTGTCTTCAGGACTCGAGACCTGCATAGCATATTTAAAAAGAGCACATGAGATATAATACATAATATATGCACTATATATAATACCAGATGGGCTATAAATATAATACATGTAACACATATATGTGAGAGATATGTATATGTATATCTCCCACATATATGTATGTGTGTAATAGTTTTCCTGGTTTTAAAAGTAATGTAAACATTATAGTAACCTCAGAAAAAATAGAAAAGAAGAATAAGCAAATAAACCTCACTCATAATTTCACCACCCTGGAGAGTCACCATTAGCATTTCAATAAATTTCCGTCATTTTCTATCTATGATATATAATATACATAAATATATGTATGGAATTTGGATACTATTTCAAATACTATTCTGTAGACTTCTTTTTTTTAATCACTCGATATTGTACGATAAGCATTCTCGCGTTAGGGTGTTAAGGCGTGTTTTTAAAAGTTGGATACTTTAGATGATAATTACGGCAAAACTTGTAGTAGGTCGTTGGCTTGTTTTCTGTTTTCCACTAGCATAAGATAACATGGTGATACATATTTTTTGGCATTGTTGATAGTTTTCTGAGATCAACTGCCAGGTAAAATTACTGGGTCAAACTATGAGCATCATTGTGTCAAAAACCCAAAGGATAAAGACTTAATAAATAGCCTAAGTAACTAAGAAACTGATGAAAATTTCAGTAACAAAGATACTATTTTCATACTGAAGTTGCTAGTAAAATGTATTTGGGTAAAGAAAGATGGGAATGAATGTGAAAAAAATAGAATCATTATTTCCTATCTTTCAAGAGCTGTGGAAATATTTCCTACTTCCCCCAAAGTATGAGGGCTCTCTGCAAAAAAAAAAAAAATCCAGCCATAAACACCTCTATTTTTCATATTATGTGACTGGATACTTTCTGGGCAAACCTCGTATATACAATGCACACTGTTATTGAAAAAAATCTTTACCAAATTGATGATTTCCTCACTCAAAAAAGGTATCTTACTGTTGTTGTTGTTTTAACTGCATAATTTTTTAATTTTATTATATTTTGGATGTGACATTGGTTAATAAAATTACATAGGTTTCAAGTGTACAATTCTATAATATATCATCTGTGTATTGAATTGTGTGTTTTACTGTTTAAATATGATTGTAAGTGATTTGATTATTAGCAAAGTTAGAAATCTGTACAGGTTCAATGGTCCTTTGTAGTTCATGTCTATGAACTGTCTGTTCAAATCCTTATGCGTGTATTACATGCATCTAGAAATGACATTGAATTCCAGAGTATCTTATATCAAACAGGAATAGTGACATAAGTTTGATAAGGAAAATAAAGCCGGAGTCTCTTCTCAAAACAGTAAGCTATGAATGAGAATGGTGTGTAAGGATAAGATACCCTTCTATAAACATTGAGTTTATTTAAATAAGATCATTCTAACTAATTTGGCTTACCTGTTTATTTGATTACAGTGTAAGTACTTTCCATTCCATCCTCAATGTGATTACTAACATGGCAATGAAATAACCAGATTCCAACATCTTTTGGATACATTTTCACAGTTTTATAGACTCCAGGAGGAAGGTCATAAACATCAGAGCGATACAGTCCCCCATCCTTGACACGGAGACAAAACACCATTAAATGGCTTATGAAAGGTATCAGTCAGTCATTTACAGATCTTAGCATTGGCTGTAACTCCCCAGGTCTAATAGGCTTTGTTAGGAGACAATTAGAAACCAGTCTGGGTACAATGGAAGGTCTAGAGGAGAAGCCAGTCCCAGAACATGTCTGTGATAAGCTACAGGGAAAACTTCTCCCTCTAGAAGGGATTCTGGGTCTCGGTTGGTGTCAGACACCTTGTCAGCATCTCCCGCAGTAGAATCCTCTAGATTTCAGAGAAGATCCAGTTTCACAGCTCACAAAGGTTTCCACTGAAATGTTTCTCCCTGGGGGTGTGGGTGAGGTGGAGATGTTCATATCGGGGTGTGTAGGCCATCAGCACATCTCCTGGTTGCAGGAAGCAGAGGAGCTCACCTTGCCCTTGCAGTATGTCTGCCTCCTGTGGTTTGGGGCTGGGGGCTGAGGGCTGAGGGCCTGAATAGCTAATTTCTCTCCTGAGCAAAGAACTTGATATTTAGGAGACCCCCCCACCTTTGTGGGCTACTTTGATTTTGAAAGAAACCCAGGGTCTTCGCCTAAAAGGGTTAGAAAGACTTTAAGAAGGAGATGAACTGCTCTACATCAGGGGTCCCCAACCGGGCTGCACAGCAGGAGGTGAGTGGCAGGTGACCAAGCGAAGCTTCATGTGTACTTAAAGCCGCTCCCCGTCGCTCCCATCACCCAGACGCAGGACATGAGAGCTGGGGGCAACTAGAAACAACGCAGACTCTCAGGACAGCCTGGAGATACTGGACGTTACAGAAGAAGAAGGCAGAGCAAAGTGGGGACCCCAGGGATTGCTACGTAGGAAGATTCCCCTTGCTTCTAAGGTGACAATAATATGGTGACACAGATGTATTTCTAAGATGTCAGAAAATGTAGAGAACAATAGGAAACAATTTTAAAGAATACTTGACAGTTGTCCAAGGCCCCAACAGATGTCAAGATGTGCCTGGAGCCAGACACTGAGGGAGGCTGTAACCTTAGGGACCAGGAGGCAGCTGGTTGGTTTGTCCCAAGACCAGGTTAGTCACCCCAGAGGGCTGCTGTGCTGCCCCCAGGAGCAAAGCCCAGCAGCTGCTTCAATGCCGGAGTCACCGATTATACCTCCAGGGAAGGGAAAGCCTCCTGGGAGCCTCAGAGAGGCACTTAGGGGGAAGGGGTGCTGTTGAGACCTGCTGGTCCTAGGCCCCCGCTGGCTAAATAGGATCGTTCTTAAGAAGGGCAGCTTAGTGACCAGGTTAAGTGGGAGGGGTTCTGGCACGGCGGCCAGGAGTTCAAGGTCTATTTGTACCACTCCTTTTTGTAGGAACGTTCTCTAGCTTGTCAATCCTTCATTTCCTTCCCCGACAAAATGGAGATGAAATCCCATCTCACAGGGAAGCTGTGAGGGCTCCAGGAGAAATTCAGATGAAGTACTAAGCACAGCGTAAGAAGTACTTAATAAAGGTTAGCGATCGTTACGTCATGGAGATGTTACCGTAAATCCCACGTAGCGCATTTTGCGGTGTATAATGCGCTCCCATGTATAATGTACACCCACACTTTCAGGGAAAATATATGATTATATGAGGGATTAGGATGGGAAATAAAGAGAATACTTCTTAAGTAAATAAATGATAGTCAACTGGAGATGGAAAAGGGGGAAAATACAATAGAAAACACTGCTATAAATTAGAGAATGGCTAGTGAAAATGGTCAGTAAAAATAACCACACAAAACAATTATTAAAAAGTATGACTGATGGGATGAGGAAAAGCAACTCAGAAGATAGAAAGAAACGAAGAATACATAAAAAGAGAAACAGACAGTAATACTAATAAAAGGCCAGAGGACACCTACTACCACTATTTTTTTTTTTTGACATTAAAAAATACTGAAGGAATGATAGAATTAGACAACTACCCATTTGTAACCCTCACTATAAAAATTGATGTGGGTGAGGGATCTTTTTTAAAACTACAAGGTGAAAAATTCCTGGAGAACGAATTATGGTTTGTTTTTTTTTAAATCACTTCACAGATTGCTTAGTAATTACAATAGGAAGACGAGACTTTTAAAATGGAGAGAATGGTGCGCATCACCTAACCGAAGTTTTCAAACTTAGCCCCCCCAATATGAGCACCTGTTGACATCTGGTCCCTCTTGGTGAGGTGTAGGAGAAGTACTCAGTATCCCCTACGTGACGTTCAAGCCAAAGGTGTTAGACACGAGCCCGTCACGAGAAAACCATCAGATCAACACAGAACACAGAACACGCTGAGCAACAGCGGGCCCGGCCCCTTCAAAAGGGGTGGAGAGCCAGGATGTTCGCAGTTGACTTTGATCAGATGAGAGTGAGCAACGCACTTGGTGTTGTCACCAGCGTTTCTCAGCTGTCTCAGGGGCACAAAGAGCGAAAGGCACGGTTATCCTAACTCGCACCCCGTGTGTTTACAGAGCGTGTGTGCCGAACCGCCGTCCTGGCTTGCTCGTGTCCTCTGCAGCCCTGCTACCCGGCCCTGCTGGTTTACGAGGCCTGACGTGGAGCCACCCGGGTCCTTACCGAGAATTCAAAGCTGTGCCCGTGGAAGTGGACCGTGTGCAGGTCAAATCTACTCCCCATGCCAATCAGGTACCAATTCACTTCATCGCCAACGTGAAACGTCAGACCTTGGTTCGTTCCAAATAGTCGTCCGTTAATCGCTGCAGGGGGGGACACAGTTGATTTTATTCAGCAGGGATTTGAAATAATGTGAGTTAAAGGAAAAACTAAAACAAAAATCACCTTATAGCCAGGATCATGGGGTGTTTTCAGAGGCCATGAGGACTTCAACGCCAGCCTGAGGAAGCAGTTGGACACGACTCATGGATTGTCTACCGCTAGGGGGTTTTCTTGCTGGGGGAAAGGGGACCTCACTTTCCCTTTAAGACATCTGGGTGGGGCTGGAATGTTTCATAACTAAGGATATTTAATCAGTGGATACTTAAATACGTCCATGGATTTAAAGTCTAGTTAAAATGATCACACGAGGCTTACGATACTAGGTGTGTGTGTTCTGTCCTAAGTCAGACTGTCATGATTTGTCACTCGTATGACTGGAATGACCACTTACCTGAGGTCCAGGCCATTTGTGTCTCTCCCTCTCTAAGTAGGCTGACCAGACGTCCTGTTTGAAACAGGACAGAAAACAATGGGACTGTCCCATTTCAAATGGGACATGTGGTCAGCCTTGTCTCACTGGGCTACATTCAAGGTGTCAGTAGGCTGACCCTATGTCCTGTTTGAAATGAGACAGTCCTGTTGTTTTCTGTCCCATTTAGAACAGGACATCCGGTCAGCAGATCCCTCCACAGCGGTATGCTTTTCAAAGTTAGGAAGAAAATGTTAAAATTAAGACATCTATAGTGTGCATATGTATTCCCTCTTTACTTTTCTATCTCGTGCGCACCTGTTGGAGTGCATTGGTACAAGTGGACATTTGCCATCAACGGAGGGGGGTTCCAACACCTGCAGCTGATGGACAGCCGTAACAGAAAGCAGCCAGCAGACTCGGCTGCAGGCCAGCGCTGCTCAGACTGCGCGCACGCGTGGCCCAGGAACCCTGTGACAACACAGGGAACGATTTGCTCGGTCTGAGAGCCTGAAATCCTGCATTTCTGACGACCTTCCCACCGATGCTGATGCTGCTGACGCGGGGACCGCACCTGGAGCGCATGGGCCAGGATGACGACTGTCGGATAGAGCGAGGGCGACCGGGCAAGTCCCACCACCCACGGCCCCGTTCTCTTGTAGTGCGTGGCTGGACACTTTCCGGATGGCCCTCGTGCCCCTAGTACTGCCGCTCGCTAGCTCGGGACCCGGTGCCTTCGCACGCTGATTCTGCACAGCGTTCTGTCCTCGAGAGGACGTTTGACAACGCCTAGGGACGTCGTTAGTTGTCACGACTCGGGGGAAAGCGGCTGCCGGTACCTGCGGGATGCACGCCAGAACCTCTCACGGCGCACGGCCCGGGCCCCGCAGCCAAGCGTGACCCGGCCCCCGGCGTCACCAGCGGCAGGCAGCCTCGGCCCCCTTGCCTAGGTCAAGTCGGCATTGGCGACAGGATACGCAGGGCCTTCCCCGCTGCCGGTGGCGGCTATCTCGTCCCGGGGGCCGTGCGACCCAGCACGTCACCCTCGTGCTGCAGCCCTGCAGGAGAAGCCGGCCAGCCCTGCACCCTGCGGACAGCGGGAGGGGACACCCTGTCTCAGGGACCTTCCTACCGCTGAGGGCCAGCGCGGCGCTGAGTGCCCTCTGATTCCTCCGGCCAGACGGTGATGAGACAGGCTGCAGTTCTTGAAATAATTTTTAAGTTTACATAAACAAGGGCTGTCCGGAAAGTACCCAGCCTCGTAATGGGGAAAATAGAGGCATTTATTTATGGCTTGATTTTTTTCCGGTCAGTCCTCGCATTACTTGGGGGGTGCGGGTGGGGGGCAGATATCAGAGATTGAAAATGACCCTGTTTGGGTTTGCACCTGACTCAGGGATCCCTTACTGCACTTGCCCAGGTAAGGGCTTGGGCCTGGGCGTCTGAGCGCGCAGACTGTGACCAAGTGCGGTGGCCTGTGTGCCTCTGGGTAGTCGTCTAGTTACGGCGAGGCCAGGTGGGGGCGCGAGGTCACCAGCAGAATGAGCTTTGTCACGATCCACTCAAGAAGGAATTCTGGCGTTTTAGAAGTTCGGCCCATGAAGGTCACTTGCTAATGGTGACCGGATAGATGGGGTGGGGGTGGGGGTGGGGGGTGGGGGCGTGTGCGCCCCAGTTTGCCTCAGACCCTACCTGTCCCCGTGTTTATCCAGGTAAAGTGTTTAGAAGTAATAGGCTGACCAGACGTCCCACTTGAAACGGGACAGAAAACAACAGTTCTATCTCGTTTCAAAGGGGACATAGGGTCCGCCTCGTCTCACTGGGCTGAATTCAAGGTGTCCACAGGCTGAGCCTATAGACCATTTGAAACAGGACAGGGCCATTGTTTTCTGTCCCGTTGAAAATGGGGCGTCTGGTCAGCTTAGCTGGAAGGCCCTCTGGTGTCCTTGGGGTTCCGCTGCCTGAGAGGCTCAGGAGTCGCGAGGACCTGCCAGGCTCCGGACGGCGGGGTCTGCAGGCCCCCGGCCCACCCAGCCCTCCGGCTCCACAGCGAACGATGGCATTTCCACGAAGGGGCTGAGAAAATCCCAACGCAGGACACTAGTTCCTGCTGTGCAAAAAGGACGCAAAGCCCAGATGCCAGTGCCCCTGACGGGAGTCGCCTTGGTCCCCAGCCACAGCCGATGGCTTCTGTGCCGCCTACGGGGCCCTCGGGGCGACGGTGGCAGAGGAGAAGCTGGCTTACGGCGGACGCCCCGTGGTCTGCAAGCCCCAGTTCTCTGCCACCCGGGCCCGGGCCCCGGCGTTCCACACCCCAGCTCTGAGGGGTCGTGTCCCCCAGCCACTGAGCGTGACAAAGCAGAACCTTCATCTGCTCCCTTCGTGGTCGGTGGGGTGGGGGCCAGGGGACATTACCGTGCATTTGGTTGCTGAGGTTGAACACTAAGTCATCCTTGTTTGCCTGGTTCGGCTGTCGGGAATAGGTGTTGACATTTTCTTCGAAGTACCACGACTCGTTCTCGTTAAAAATCATGAAGTGGAGGACGCGGTGAACGATGCTGGCTTTGGTGTCCTTCCGGCACACGATCAAAGGCCCCACCAGGCCGCTGTTCAGGTCCTAACGAGGCAGAGCAAGGCCGTTAACGGTGCCCGCAGCTCGGGCCTCCCCGGGGAGGGAGCGTCCCAGCACGTCTTCCTGTGCCGGGGCTCGGACCCTGGCCTCCAGGCGCCTCACTTAAGGACGGGCTTCGTTCCCACGACCAGGTCAGTAAGCGAATAGGGCGAGAAACGAGGAGCCCGGAGGCGGGTGTCTTGTGCTGTGTCGAACCGACTTCGGGAACCAGACAGAGACTGAGACAGGGGTTCCCGAGACTCACCCAGACCGGAAAGGAGGGTCCCCGGGCTGGAGCCCTGATCCTAAGTCTGAGTGGTCATTGAGCAGGTGGGCCGTTCTGCATTAGGGTTCTCAGTCCCAGCGTAAGTAACATACGTTTGATAGCTAAATCCTTGATTGAAAAAACAATCGTCTCACTCATTAGATTGAAGTCCAACAAGAATAACAAACTCCGGAGAGGGACTTTAGACACATTCCTCCCCGGATTTAGCTCTACTCTGGAACGCTGCATGAAAACCCCAGAACTCCGGCTTCAGTTAGAATTCCCTGGCACGGGGCAGTGGGCAGAGATGGCGGAAGGTGTCGGGTCTGTCACCCCACGAAGCCTTGGCCCCCAAAGTGCCTCCCGCTGGGAGCCTCCGTTTATTTATATTCATTTTGTTTTGGGGTTGCCTGTCTGAGTAGGTTCTTGTTGCAGGCAGAGGGTTGGGCCACAATAACTACAAAGTTTAAAGGGAACTCTTTGAATGCAAATAAACCGCAACTCCAGAGTTCAGGGTTTTCAAAAAATAAAAAAACCGAAACAAAACATACAATGTGCATGTCTTTCTTTCTCGTGAATCACAGAATTTTAAAACTCCACACTGGGCTTCCTGTAACCCACATCCTACTCAATGAAACCAAGAAGAGGATATTATTATGTAATTATACGCATTTTCCAATCCCCACGATGTCTCGGAAAACGCCATCCACCGGAGGACCCTAACGCGGTCGTTCATTTTGCTCCTGAAACAGGCGAACTCTTGGGTGGAGAGCAGAGCAGCCTTCAGGTTACTTCATAGAAAGTTCACCGAGAACTACAAGTGAGATTTAAAAAAAACAAACAAAAAACCACCTTTCTTCCTTCCATCGTGAGCTCCAGGAGGAGACAGGATAAACCTGAGGCCTGATTCATTTACCTTCACCGGGTTCACAGTGGAATAGTAGAACCAAGGTATGCACTCCAGGTTGTGCGAGGTAGGACCACTCCTTTCGGGAATCTGCCAGAGATACGTCCGGGTCTCTCCTGAAAGATGGGCAAACGCAGAGTGTACGATGCAGAGCCTCTTAAATCACACTTCTTTATGGGGAACCAGCTAAGGAACAGGCCTGACACCACACAAACTCAGGGGGCTCTTCGTGAACCGGAATTCAGGCTTGAGATTTTGCCGGAGGCTGGAGTTCCGGGTAAGGGAGAGTCTCCTTCCACGTATCCGGCATCTCCCCGTCCGCACGGGCGCCGGCCGGGTCACTGAGCGCCCACTGTACTGGGCAGCCCACCCCTCCCTGGGTCACGCTAGCTCTACAGCTCGGAATGATCATCAACGTGTTTGCATTTCTGAGCTTCTGTGTCCTCATGCACGTACAGCAGGCTTTAGAGGTTAGGCCCATGCTGCACACCTGGTGTCGCGTCACCTGGGCCATAAGGCAAGTTCACTGTAACTGTCAGCGTTGGCGATTACGTTCTCAGGGTTACTGGATCAAAACCTTACAGTGATGCTTCCATGTAAAAATGTCCATCATTGAACATCATTCAGTCAGTCAACAAACACTGCAGTGACAATGCTAACTCGGGCTCTGACACGTGACAGACTTGCTTTGACCCCCAGCTCTGCGCCCTGCCATCTGTGGCCCACACGTGCCCCCTGCCTACCCCATAGCCATTTACGTGAGTCCCACAGAATCTGAATCCTCTTAACTCTTGCAGGAAAGTTCTTTTTGTCCCCGACCCCCACCCCTGGCTGTATAATCCTACGGCACCCGTGTGCAGGGGCTTACACACGTTTCCCCGAGCACCTCCTCTGCCGCCGGCACCAACCCACCTCACCCCCAGGCTCCCTGATCCCCAATGTGTGGCAGTTTCCTTAGCGGCAGCCCTCCCCTCGCCTGGGGCACAGCCCGTACGTGGAAGCACGTGTGGAATGCAGGGTGCCACGTGACCTTTTCCTGAAGGCTCGGAAGAGGGTGCTGACTTGCACTCTCCCCTGATGGGGGGGGGGGGGCGTGCTGGGACCAGCGTAGGACTTTCTGTTTTTAAAAATCAAATATTTCAACCACCATGCAAGTCCACCTTCAGTCCCTCCGCCCCACACGTCCTTCCTTTCTGAGTTTGGCCCTTTTCTTGATCACCTTTAATTCCCAGAACTCTCTGTGTTGGTGGACAACAATGGGGAATATTCTGGATACTCCTCTCAGGTCCCCTTTAAGAATGAAGGGCGGGCTCCACGGGGCGTCAATCCCCTTTGCAGACAGCCTTGACTGAAGGGCGCCCCTCGCCCCAGCCTCCATCCAGTGCCAGATGCAGGGACACGAAGGACCAAGGCTCTCACCACAGCTCAGGACAGCGAGGGGCCCTCATCTTCAGAACTTCCCGCAGGGGCACTGTGACTTCTACTGAGGCTGCATCTCTGTCCCAGTTCACCCCCTGCCCAGTTCGGCTTCCTGCTCTGTCCCTCCCTCGCCGGGGATCCCCAGTCCGCTACCTGCACACCAATCTTCCTTTTCGAGTTGGAAATGCCCAACGGCACGCACTACGGGGGTGGCGCCTTAGAAATAGTGACGCGTGTGGCTGGTCACTTTTCCTTCGTAGCTCAGCTGGCTCCCCTGCCTCTTTCCTCACTCACTGCACCTTGTACCCAACTCCTGCTTTAGCACTGGAGTGATCGACTGTAAGAGCACCTGGCAGCGGGACAGGTGGACAGGTCTGAGGAAGGTGGCCCGAGGGGAGACACGGCACACACTGGGGAGTGGTCCCTGGGGCCCCCTCCAAGGAGCAGACGCAACTTGCAAAAGGAGCTCCTCTCCCAGATTCTCCAGGCCTTCCTGCCGGCCCACCGGTCTTTCCCGTCGGGGGCCACACTCGTATCCGAGAAAGGACCTCAGTCCCATGGTCGTGCACAAAAGTCGGGGGGCCTCGTCTTTCTCCCAAGGCCGTGTTACCTGGTTTTGCTGGAACCACCGTGGACTCGCGTGTTCTCACTCCGTGGGCGTGCATAGAATATGGTCGCGAGGCTTTGTTTTTAAAGATAATTCGGAGTTTGTCGCCAGGGGTGGCAAAGATTAAAGGACCTAGGAAATACCAAAAAGAGAGGGCGTCAGTGATGTGTGCTAATGGGGAGTGAGGCGTCGCCTGTCCTAAGGACAGACACCCTGACCGGTCTTTACCCTTTTCCTTACCACACAGCCAAATGCGACACACACGCGTGTAACGCTTGGGTGACTGCTGATTCAGACAGCACGGCCTTCGGCCGGGGTCCCCGAAGTCCTGGGCCACTTCTGCAAGCTCTCTCGCCAGAGAACCGCCTTGAATGAGCACCAGTCGGCGCCTCCCATGAAGCGCTTCCTTTCCTTTCTGGACCCACTTCGTGGCTGGAGCATGTCACTCTGTCCCCCTCCGCCCGAGTGGGGACTGGGGAGCAGGCACAAGGCCTTTTCGGGACCTGGGCTGCTTTTCTCTCTCCCGGACAGGAGACCTCTCCCTTTTCCTCTTCCTCCCCTTCGGGCCCAGGCCAAGAACCCAAAGTGTGGAAATCGGTTACCCGTCTCTCTATTATGAAGCAGGTTGAATCGGGGACTCTGCGACCTCAGACACAGAGATGGTTTGGAGGTGAACTACGCAGGACCAACTCCCCCCAAACCTGTGCTGTAACTACTCAAATCGGAACCCCGAAGAGGCCTGGTGGGCACAGCGTGAGCACTAATGTCAGCTGGAGCCAGTGGATCTTTCCCCAATGTTATGCTTTCTCCCTTTTCTAGAAAGTGTCTTCTTTCCTCTCTTGTCTAAGCAATAATGACATCAAGAGGATCACATTGTGTTATTCATCTGGGTGTATTCGGGCCAAAATCCTGGAGGAAACACACATCCTGCTGTTGCTAAAGACAGGGAGCCCCCTAAAAGCGGTGGGGACTGGATAGCACGGATGCTCCTGCCGGGGTCTCATAGGGACACATTCAAGAGGAGCCCAGAACAGGAACTGGTCCCCTTCATCAGCACATAAATCCATCTTCTCAGGGTCCCCGCCAGAAATGGCCTCTGACAGACACACAGGTACGGGGACCCAAACACGATCCAGGCGTATGGAAACGCCACGTGACTTGAAGTACTACACAACCAACGGAAATGCCGTTTGACATATGGAGACATCACGTGACCTACGAAATGCCTGCGACTTACGGAAACGTCACGTGTGAGCAGGGCCCCGGGGGTGACTAGGAGGTTTCCTAGATGATCCCTCGAAGGTGGAGAAAGGGCTGTAATTTTCCTCCCTTGTGGACACAGATAAAATTAAACCTTAACGCTTACGTGTCTAAATTAAACACTGAAATTTAAACAAAGAAGCCACTCTAGTAGGATTTCTTCAGCTTCATTTTAATGTCAATGAAATTATCTCTAAATGCTTCTTGTAAGGTTCCTCCCAGACCCAGAATTCTTGGATTCTGAGGCAATCTGACACTGACCATGTAAACTCTCTGTAGTCACTTATTTTCCATTACACAAAACTGGAGTCACTTCTTTTCTCACTAAAGTGCCTAATCAGCAAACCAATTAGAATTACAGGCATTTTCCTCTGTCAGGGTCGAAGTTAATAATATCCTCAATGTGAGCAACCATGTCTAGCAGCTGGGGACAAAAGGAGACCCCCCAAACCAATCCTCTACTGGATCAATACCTAGTATATCCAGATGTATTTCATTTTCATTTCTTATTGTTTTGCTTGTGAAGGTGATATCATCATATTGACGGTACACGACTTTCTTGTATTTGGACCCAAGAAATGCCCCAGATCGATCCAAATAGATGGATGTTGTACTTTGAGAAAATGAAAAAAACAAAAGTTCACAAAGTTAGCTCATTTAACTGTTAAATTAGACACATTCTCATACGGGAGAACTTACTGAGAGCAAGTTAGTAATATCCAGAGGTTCTTTTCACTTTGGAAAGTAATTCTTTTTCTTTTTTTAAAAAATATTCATTCTGGTATGATTGTTGGATATTTATTCTGTCCTTCCAAACATGTTTTCAGGATAAAATTTTGGTTTAGAGAAATGAATAAATAGTAAGAGAGCAAACCAAAGACTGAAATCCAAGTTTACAAAAAGAGAACTCAATCAGCACCTTTAATTTGAGGTTCTCAGAACAGATACGGATGCAGCGAACAAAGACGAAGGGAAGACCTGATTCCACATGTTACATGCTGCTCAGGTTACTTCTTTTGTACCTCAAAGTGACGCGGCTGGATGCTGACGCACATAAGAAAGACAGGACCCAGGCAGAGAGGACAGACCCAGACAGAAACAAAGGTCAGGGAGCTCCGTGGATATTTAGAAAGATTTGAAATCGTTTGCAATTGAGGATATCATACACACACACTGTGAAGTTGCTTGGAACTGAATGCACCCTAAACACACACGCCACACACACGCCATACGCACGTACCCATCCTGCACCTGCACGGCACGCACACGTATCACACCGAACGAAAACGCGCACCCTCACGCACGCACACCCTCAGAGGAAGCAATGGAAAACGACAGAGTTACCCCCGCCCGACCAGACACTGAGATGCCGCCGTACTTTTCTCTTTGCAAACGTTTCAGCTCCCTCTCCCAGTGCCTGCTGGGGGTGTAGTCCCACTCTATTTCCTCAGCCGCGATGTAGAAGGTTTTCTCCTGGAACTGCGTGGGGTCAGGGTCTGGCTGGGAGCACTGCCCCACTCTGTATTTCTCCTTCATGCCTCCTTGATAGTGCTCTGAGACCAGACAAACCACATCAAACTCCCCTAGAAGCACAAGAAAAGGACACATAAAGCTCGGCATTCAGAACTCTTTTCCCTCTGCGAGGTCGTTCATGAGGCGTAAGCCCACCAAAAGTAATACGTAAGCTAGTTCATTCCTTCTGCCATTACTCTGACAAATGTTCATTGGTATCTTCTTTATGCCAGGCATATTTCTAGGTATTTGGGAACCATCAATGAACCAAGTAGTCTAACATCCTTGCCCTTACAAGCTGTTGCAAACTGTTGTTGACACAGACAATAAACATGGTGAGTAACTTGTATGTATGTTGAAAGGTAATAAATGCGATGGATGAAAAAACACAGGAGAACAATGGAGGGACAACTGAGAATTCTGGGAGTGGGTGGGGGACACAGAGGCCTCCAGGGAGCAATGAGCAACATTTTACAGGATGATCACTGTAGGCTTTGACAGGAGCGCGATATTTGGGCAAAAACGCATGAGGTGAATGGTGGATCTAGGAGAAACAGGTAGCAAAACTCCCCAAGCTGAGGGCCTGCTTGGTGCGTCTGAAGACTATGTAAGACAGGGTTCCCAACCCCCAGTACCGGTGGGTGGTCTGCTAGGAGCCGGGCTGCACAGCAGGAGGAGGACCGGCAGGCAAGTGAGTGCAGCTTCATCTGTGCTTACAGCCGCTCCCCATCGCAGGCATCACCGCCTGAGCCCCGCCCCCGTCAGATCAGCGGCCTGAGCTCCACCCCCTGTCACGTCAGCGGCCTGAGCTCCGCCCCCTGTCACATCAACGGCCTGAGCCCCGCCCCCTGTCAGATCAGCATCAGACTCTCACAGGAGCACAAACCCTACTGTGAACGGCGCATGCGCATGGGAGGGCTCTAGGCTATGGCTCCTTATGAGAACCTGATGCCTGAGGGTCTGAGGTGGGGCTGAGGCGGTGATGCTAGCGCCGGGCAGCGGCTGCGAACACAGATGGACGTCAGCAGGGAGCTCTGACTGCACGGAGACCGTAATAAAGCAATTACTAGCAGACGCGTTATCAGAACCGTGTTGGTGAGTGGTAAGTGACAGTTAAGCTTCATTTGTTGGCAGGCTTTATAATGGCAAGTGCGTTGTACAATTACTTTGTTATATATTACAATGTAGTAATAATAATAATGGAAATAAAGAGCACAATAAATGTAATGCACTTGAATCATCCTGAAACCACCCCCCACCATCTGTGGAAAAAGTGTCTTCCACGAAACTGGTCCCTGGGACCAAAAAGGTTGGGGACCGCTGATCTAGGAGACAAGATTGATGGGGAATGAAAGGGTGGGTCATGTGGGGGCCATGGTGGGATTTCTGAGTCAATGAGTGACTTAGAGGCACTCCAGCCGCTGGACTGAGAGGACACAGAAAATACAAGTGAAAGGAAACAACGGGAACAGTTAGGAGGCTGTTGAAATCATCCAGGAGAGACGATGGTGGCTGAGATCAGAGAAGTAGCCATGGAGATGGGAAAAGAAAGTGGAAGAGAGTCAGCCTCAGAGGTTAAAACCCCCAGAGAAGGACCCTGACCGATCACACGAAAAAACTCCAGCCTGCTTCAGAAAACAGTAAATTCCACCTGCATTCTGCTTGCCTTTTACCTTGGTCATTTCATGCCCGCCCCAGTCTGAAGCTGCTTCAACATTGCCTTCCTCAGCACTCACTCTCTCTTTCCATCCTACACCTATCGCCATGGTCGGTACGACTTTTAAGGAGGGTAAGATTTGAGGAGACTGACAAGGAAGAAACACCTTCAGACTCAGGGGCTTTGGGAAAGGGATAGCACAGTGTTCCGCCTGTTTTCTGCAGCTGATACTGTTTAGAATAAAGGCAGAATGGAGGACCAGCCATTTCTCTTCTAAGTTCAGGAGAACCTTCACAGGGCAAAGGGGAGGACAAAGCCAGGTGGGGCTGGGCGCTGACTTGCACTCAGCGGAAAAGAGAAAACGTGATGGAGAAAGATCTTTCTCTTTCACACTGGGTTGCTCTTAATCACAGGCTTTGTTTGTTTGAAAAGTGAAATGCAAATTTGGGGAATGTAGGCAATGCAGTCAAATGAGTCTGTGATACCACACAGAGTTAAGATGCCAATCCATGGCATTTATAGAGGAACTAGCTCATTTGTGCAGCCCATCTTTGATAGGTGTTAGTAGCCTTTGAGCAAGATGGAGGAATTTGGGGTTCCATTTTGATTTGGGGGGAGAAGGTGGATCTGCAGGGTCAAAGAAGCACCTGGCATTTTATCGAAAGTCTCAAGTAAGCCAAGCCCTTTCCTGCTCACACGTATTTATGACTTCTATCTCCTCAGATGTGATTGCTGCCTCCAGTCTTGTACACTATGTATTATTACAATACTTACTTTACGAACGAGAGGATTCATTCCATTTAGGATGGAGGCTCGGCTCCT
The DNA here is from genome assembly GCA_004026885.1 of Lyroderma lyra. Lineage (NCBI taxonomy): Eukaryota > Metazoa > Chordata > Mammalia > Chiroptera > Megadermatidae > Lyroderma > Lyroderma lyra. The sequence goes on from PVJL010006111.1 coordinate 75,488, forward strand.
CTGAGCCCGGTACCCGGTCTCAGCTACGGGATGTTTTCAAGACAGTTTGTCAGCTGCCATCAACCTTATTAATGTCAAAACACTCTCCTTTAGCAGCAAAGCTCACAAGGAGGCAAGCAAAGAGGGGAAGGCAGAGCAGGACAAAAGGACTGGGAAACGGACAGACTGAACAGGGAGAAATACAGAGACGACTGAACGAAGGCAAATTCAAACCCTGGCAACATCTGAGGGGTGTGGGGTGATGTGACGCCTACAGCGCAGGAAGAGAAAACTGGGAGAGGCTGTGGGGCTTTCTGTGCAGAGAAAACGGCACACGAATGCCCCCGTCCATGAAATGGGACAGGGGAACATTTTCCAAGCACTCTTGGTATAAGTCCTTTTTCTTTTTCTGGACAAACAGAACACTCAGCGCATCTAAGGACACTGTTTTTCATACGTTAAACGCATTTCAGGTTGGAAGAAAAGAGGCTGTACTTACCTGTGGAATCGGGTGTCATGAGAAGTGTCTGGGAAGTATAGGGAAACACAGCTACAGTGTCAGCCCTTTGTCCCAGGAAAGTGAAGGTATTTCCTGAAAAATAGACTCCGTGTAAATTCAGCCCTGATCCCACACTGAAGACGTGCCATGAAACACTGTCCCCTATGCACATGTCCAAGCCGGGCAGATTTCCATACACGTATCCATTTATGGCTGCAAGACATTGGTGACAAAGACAAGAGTAGTTAATACACTGGGATTAAACAGCTCTTGAAACTCAACAAAGAACGAATTGTAAAAGCAGTTCATTCACGTAAGGATCTCAAGATTGTCCCAGTCAATCCCTTCCTTTCAGATTTGAGAAAACTAAGGCATGAGGGGCGGTTACTTGTCCAGTGTCGCGAAGCCCATAAATGGAACTGGTAAGACCAGAGGCTGAGTCTCCAGGCCTAGAGCAACCCTTTTCCCCTACATCATATGCTCTTTTTTATCAACCCACCCACCCACCCACCAACTCAGCAAACACCCCACCCACCCACTGCACTAATGTCTCAAAAGAGAAATACATGACTTTTCCGTCTTACATTTAGTCAAACAATATATTGCACCAAAAAGGCATCGGTAAGGATTTGGTCGATTGAATGTAACACAATCACCCTAGTAGATAATATTTTTCTTGGGAAATTACATTTAAAGGAAATGTAAAACACATGAGCCAACCATTGGAGGGACTATTGACGTTTCTCTTAAACAAGCTGTAATTCTTTTGGCATAGTGAAATGAAACAGCGCCTTCACGCATTTATCTTGTAAATTAAATGTTCCCTTACAGAACATCATATTAGAGATTCGGAAGCGTCTATCTTCTTTGTCCACCTTTTCGGGCTCTGTGGTAAACGTTCTAATATTTTCATCCAGGAGAAAACTTCTGTTTTCATCAATTGTTGCAACAAGGAGGTAAAACTCTTTGTCTATTCCCTTCTGTGGATGAAAACAGAAAAAACAGACATGAAGTGCAGATGGTCCAAATTCAAAGTCCAGTCAAATGGTCGACCCGCACACAGAATTGCCCATTCCAGGGGATTTGTGTACTTCTAGGAAATTTGATCAGTTGACTTTCCCACATACAGACATTTTGTAAAGAGGCAAAAATGGATTTATCATAGAACTAAGAAGTTGGGAGAAATCTCTACAGCTGTTTTCAGATAAAGCTCTTATTCTAGGGATCCCTACATCTGAAACGTCATCAAACTCAACCACAGAATCAGAAAACCACAGAGAGTAGCCTTTCACAGGATGCTTTGTAGAAAGTAAGTTAAATAAAATGTTCTTAATTCCAGACAGTCTGCATTTTTAGGGTTTATGAAGAAATAAGGTATCTATACACATTTACATTTTTGTATAAAATATAAAAATTATATGTGCATAAGGACTCTAAGACTTCTATATAGATGAATACAAACATGTGGTTCCATTTTTGAATAAAATACACTCACATATTCAATGATACACATGATTGGATTAGGGGGTTTATAAGGCTTTCTTACACATGAGTTATTAATGCGGAAGAGAACTTGGGTATTACTCACTTGTGAGTAAGCAACAAGAGAAAGGATGCATCAAGCGTTTATTGAGCATCTACCACGAGCCACAGAGGGGCTGTGCTCGTGACGAAAAAATAAATAAAACCTTGTGTGTGGTTTCAAGCAACATACAAGCTGTGGAGAGAGACAGGCTCGTGAAAGTAATTATGTCAGTAAGGGCTCAACCAGAAACAGACACTAGGAACCGTGGTCATCTGCAGGGACTTCACCTCAGTCAGGGCATACTGTCCGCAGGGCAGGAAGGGACCCTCAGCCCGAGTGTCACACCCATCTCCTCTTTGAGAGGTGAGGAAGGGCCACTGCGGACAGAGACAAGAAGGGCAAATCCACGGAGAGGTGAATTCTCTCCGAACTTGCTCGGGGACCGGGGAGCGAACTGTGCGATGAAGGCAGAATGGCACGTGCGGGGCTGACGGGGAGGGTGGCGTGAGTCTGGAGGGCCCGTCAGGCTCTGGTGTGTTGACCTCTGAGTGAACACACCGTGGAGGGATTTTAGTGTGGAGGGTGGTACACGGCCACTCCTCACTTAACGACCGAGTTCTACTCTTACGACGAGGTCCTTAAGCGAATTGGTCGATAAGTGGGGAGCTTAAAGGCGGGTGTCTTGTGATGTGTCGTGGCGCCATAGGGTATGTATTTTGTTTTTCAATAAATACCATGCCACCCCACGCATATAAATGAAATATGTAGTCAGTCTTGTGTGGTCGTGAACACTTCGTGTAGTGAATACTACCAAGTGCGGAAGGACACAGACTGAGAAAGGGGGTTCCTGAGAGTCACACAGACTTAGACAGCGGGTTCCCCGCGCTGGAGAATGGCTCCTAACTCCATGCAGTCATTAAACGGGTAGGTCGTTAAGTGAGCAGTGGCTGTGACTGGATTTGAAAGGAAGGGACGTGGAGCTGTACTGAAGCAGGGTGAGCGTGGAGGCAGGTGAAAGGAATCCAGAAAGAGATGGTGGCGTCTACGATAGGGCAGTGGTGACTCGGTGACTGGTGTTACAGAGCTGAGGGAGAGAGGCTGACCTGGAGGAGGGAGGGGCAGCTGGTGGCTGTCCAGAGGGAGGTGACGGGTTAGCACAGTCCAGGGGACGTGGAGGTGTCCAGGGAACAACACGCCACAGTGGGCGTTCACCGGGCGCATGAAGATACACGTCTGCAGCTGAGCAAGGGAGCCGGGAGGTTTCAGGTCACGGAAGGCCGAGGCCACAACACCTCCTCTCTGCGTTCCTGTGCCGGGCCACCGCTCACCCAGGGGTGTGGGGCCCCCGACTCACCTGTTTGCCATCCTTCCCAAGACTCCCCTTTCTGCACACAAGGAGAGGCCCCACAAGGCCAGTGGCGGTGTCGTTTGTCCCGTGGACTGCGGAGTAGTACAACCAGGTCAGGCAGTTGGGATCCGTGGGGGTAGGACCCACTTCCGGTGGCACGTGCCACGTGTAGACAGATGTTGTGCCGGGATTGACACGTGAGGAGGCCGGGGGGGTACCTACCAGGAAGGGAATATCGGTGAAACGGGAGCCAGGGCCCCAGGTACCCTAGTCCGGCCTGCCTTGGAGCACGAACGGGATCTTGCGGGCTCGTCTCGCAGCACCCACGTACCTCCTCTGGGCGTTTTGGAGTAGGAGCCCTCGTTGCCTTTGCTGTAATGCAGTCCTTTGGGCTGAATGCTGAGGGGCAGGGGACCATTGTTTCGGAAAGTGACCTTCACGGTCTGTCCCACCTCTGCCTTCACGACGGGGCCTAGAGAGCAGCAGAGTTAGCAGCTGTCCTTGGTTGTCATAAACGAATTGTCGACGTGTGTTACTTGGGTAACAGTTCTTCTGAGAACAAATTAGAGGGGTCACGCGTCCAACTGCAAGAGGTCTACATGCTTGGGGATCTTCAAAAGTCACATTGAATCACATGCATATTTTAATCTTAATCATTATGGAGTTATAGGGACAAAAGAATGTAGTTTAACCATGCAGAAGGCGTTGTCAAAACAATGACAGTGTAGGTCGCGTATATCCAAGAGATACATGCATTACCAGTACGTGCTGAAAGGCAAACGAAACAAAACCACTGCAAATATAGTACCCGAGTTTTGTATTTTTTGTTACAAATATTTTGCAAAGCCAACTACTGAAGATTCTGATTAATTAGTGTTAAAGACATTTTTTGGTTGTATTTTTTTTTTTTTTTTGGCAATATCCATGGTTCTATTATCTGCTGAGAAATTCTTTTATTCTTTATAGTTTTATATTTCCTTGTTTAATAATTTCTAGATTGTACCAGAAAACAAATTTAAAAATCATATCATTTACTACATTTGCAGTGTTTTTCAGTTTTTCCCCCACGTTTCATCACACGCTAATAATGAATGTATCTCTCTGATACATGTGGCCTCTGCCGGAATGTTAAAATTGGGGGAATCAGAATATGTTGTTTTTATAAGGTTGTAAGGTGACAGCCTAAAATCGATAAAACTGTGGGTCAGTGAATACTATTTTGATTGCAGAGAGTCTGTATAAATGGTATTTATAGCCTTGCAAGCTATGAGCAGAGTTTTACCGAGGATCCCAAGGTGCTCATCTCTGGCCTTCTTTGTTTGAAAGGAAGCATCTGTGTATTCACGGAAAACTAGTTTTTGGTAAGTTCCTCCAATTCTGGTTGGGCCTTGTTCAAAAAATGGCTGGGACTCACTGTGCAAAGAAAATAGATACACAAACTTTTAAATGTACAGCAATCACAAGAAAAGGAGGCAAGAAGCAACATCCATCTGTTTTAAAGTACTTGTAATTTGTTTATAAAAGCAGTTCATGCCCATTGTAGAAAACTTAGAAAACAAGAAAAAATATAACAAAGAAAATTAAAAATGTCTTAGTCCTACCATTTATATATAACCATTGTCACCATTTTCCGTGGATGTCTTTCCAGTTTTTTGTCTAGGCCTGTATACAAGTATCTGTCTGTCCACCTAGTTGTTTATCTACAAATTTTCTTTTGGAATAAAAACTAAAAAAAAAGATATATTATCTGATTTCTTTTCAGGCGGTAGCAACAAACATTGCTTTTAAAACAAGTCTGTGCAGAGAAGCTACAGTATTAAGATGAGAGATGACATTCTTCATTTTTTAGTCTAATAAAATGAAATGGAGTCCCCTAGCCATACATTGGTGACTTGCAGTGTGAAGACATCATAGTATTTCATAGCCAAGAGGATCAAGCAAGCTGAAAAAGATCTATTGATTTGTACGTACTTTACTCAATATAAAAGGAGAGTTGGATCTAATTCTGAATTAAGCCCAGATAGATATCCTTCTCACAGTACAAAATTTCTATGACACAGGTTGAATAATTTATTGATGGGTTTAAAAATGTAAGAAGAGAAAAATATTCATTATTTTTCATAACATTTTTAGTTTTCTCGATGCTTGAGTGAATTAGCAAAAGAATAAATACTGTGGAAAACATTATTTTTGGTGGTTTTAGAACTTGATGTCTTCTGACAGATGACCTTCATTCAATGGACCAGAAAAATGAAAACTCCTGTAGTTTTCAAACTAGTAAATATATTTAGCAGTGGGACTACCAGAAAAAATTTTTCATGCACTTTTGAATGCTGATACAGCATGATACAGTAATGTATTTCAGTCTCAGCTGTGGCTCATTAACATAGCAATTCATAATATAGCCTCAGGTGTTATTGAGTAAAAAATATTTATGTCATATAATATAAGGATGACACAGAAAATTATTTAATTGTCTTCAGATCTTAGCAGAAAAGTATAAATTATGCTTGAGGAATGTTTTTGGATTTTTGTAAAACTGCTAGTGATAACATTACCCACTACATTGTTAGATGTCTCATAATTATAAAATAAATCCATTTTAAAGCCAAGTGCCAGAAACATGAGCAGCACGTTTTCCTTTGCATTGGCTGTCAAGGCCTTTAGAGACCAATTTTGTCTACCCATGATCCCTAGGCTTAATTTTTTTCCCAATTATTGAGATAATTATTTGTCTACCTTTATTTTATCAGCATCCTTTCATTATAAGATGCCTAAATCCTTTTTAGGAGAAGCCGGGTTATGCGAAAGTTCAGTTATCTTTACTTAGCCATAAATATTACAATCATTGAATCATTACCTTCCTTTCGCTATTAAAGTTTTGTTCGTGAAAAAATTGATACCAGATGGAGCATAGTTCCAAAACACTCTTTCCGCAGCAATATAGTAACGTACAACATGAGTCCCAGCAACGTCTGCTGAATGTCTTTGGCAGCTCCTGACCTTGTAAAAGGCCCGCATAGGCTCTGCAAAACAGTAAACCCAAGGAGAGCATGGCATAAAAACGTGCAAACATTTTTCGTAGTTTACATATATATGTTGCTTATTTTAGCCAAGAACAGTACAATCCCCTTTCTCTGACAAATTGGAGGAGTTTTACTTATCAAGTTTGTATACAAAGCTAAAATGTATGAAACAAGTACAAAAACCAACATGCAATTCCTGGGTGTCCTTCTTAAAGGGCTTTGGGTACATGCTTTAAGCTCTTGGAATTTATTTTCTCCATTAAAAAATGTAATAATACCTGCTCTGTTTGATGCTCAGGTTTTTGGTAAGGCTCAGAGGCTAATCATGCATGTAAAAATGGTTTTTTTTCCCTAAAAATAACAAGAAAAATCCCTATTACCTGAAAGGGTTTATTATCATAGAGTTAAGACTGTCAGAGACCCGGGTTCCAGTCCTGACCTGCCACCGACTTTCCAAAAGGCGATTCTATCACCTCCCTAGATATGAGTTCCTCCACCGGGTAGATGAGGCATTTGCAATGGGTTGTAACCCTGGAATCCTCGGACCCTGTGCGACGTACGAGTAGCAAGTCCCTACCATACGTGTGACAGCCCAGCGTCCACTCTCCAGGACCCTTGGCCACCATGAAGGCATCCTCTAGTGAGGCAGGGAAGACAGTGATGGTGTCCTTTCTGTGGTTGCGAGAGGTCAGAGTCTGTCCTTGGATGTAGATGGGGAATACATCGGAGAAACCACCCATGCCAATGAAATGCCACCGGATCCTGTCCTCGGCGCACATGGTGAGCGGGGGCAGGTTTCCGTACATGTATCCATTAATCGCTGAAAACAAATGTAAATTAACCTATTAATGGCTCTCATACGTCACCTGTGACGAGAGTTGGTTTGTGTTTCACTGAGGAAAGGGACCGTAAGGGTGCGTGATGAGAAAGGAGGGCAGCCCAGAGGACCGGGGCCGGAAGCAGCGACAAGGGGCAAACAATAGAGAGAAGCGGAGTCCACGAAGGAGCAGGGACCAAGGCGACCGAGGCAGCAGGAGCTCCTTTTCTGAGAAATTCCGTGTGGAAACTCGTTTTCCTAAGAGGTCTGGTCAGTGACAGCTTTGCTCCTCCGTCGTATTTTAGTACCTTAAAGTGACCTCTGTCCCATGTCGCACCATGGGCTTCTGAGCATGTCAGACTTTGCAAAACAAACGCGTCTCCCTAGCTTGACCGGCTGCGAAATCAGCAGAATTCACTAGATGCCTCCTGGCCTAGCAACCCGCACCCCCTGCGGGAAAAGCCGAAAACCATAAACCGGAGTCCAGCAACTCGAACCAAGGGGACTCCTCCGGTCGGGTCCCAGGAGTTGGACTCCGAAGACATGACCAGAGACGGTGTCGCAAACCTTACAGCGCATGTAATTGCTCTCCTGGAAGGCGATGTCGCTGGCGTTCACTCGGCCGGCTTCCGTGTACATTTTGATGTTGTCCTTGATGTACCAGCTTTTGTTCTCATCGGTTCCGATGAACGTCAGAACGTAGAACTTGTCGATGTCTTTGTCAGCGCCTCCAACCAGGGTGCCTGACGCAAACAGGAACGAGAACCAGCGCTGACGGACCGCACGGAGAACACAATAAAGTAAAATCGTGCGCCTGCACGGACGGAAGGAGCCAAGCAGGCGAGGAGCACACAAGACGACCTCCGGTCTCCGTCACGGCCACGGCCTGCCACCCTGCTGATGCAACACTTCTCTGCGGGCGAGAGACCTGCCAGCCTGGTGGCTGCAGCGAAGGTGACTGGGTGTGACTGCCCTCTAACGGCCCACCTGCACCACTGGCCTTGAACGGAGGCCTGGCACTCAAGGTCGCCCTCTAGTGCTCAGACGCCACCATGGCAACTTGACGTTTTCTGCGGGACTGGACAGTCAAGGTCCCCGGAGGAAGAGAGCTCTCACCGGACAGCAAGCTTCCGCGGAGGAGCGGGAGGGACACCCCACCTCTCCTGGTTCACTCAGATCTACAGTGAGGCTTAGAAAACAAACCAACAAGCACGTTACCTCGTTTACAAGTCAGAATCGGGCCGATGAGTCCGGAAGGCACGTCTTTGACAGCGTCTACGTGGGAGTGGTACATCCTTGTCACACAGTTGCTGTCGTTGACGTCGGGCCCCTGGTCCTCGCCCACATACCACTTGTAAGTGTACTGCATGCCTGGCCACAGGTGGTCGTCTTTCTTCTGCAGGCCCGTGGTGTTGTCAGGGTAGAGAGCACCTGGAGAGCGGAAGGTCCCTGAGGTCTCGGTGACCACTGACCACGCCATCTTGAAGGGGACACGCTCCCCCCACAAAGCAGTGAAGGTACGTTCATTTGCATTTGCAGAATGAAGTGTGCCTTTCTCCCCTCCTGTCTGCCTGGGTCTCCTCGGCTGGCTTCCCTCTGAGTGCCCAGCTTGGCCACATTCCAGACCACACTGGGAGGAGATGGGCACTCCATAAACAGACTGTCATCGCCTTTATTGATGGTGTCCACAAATACTGGGCACCTGCTGTCTCCCTGGATCTCAAACACAGAGATCTGGGCTCCTGAGTTTCCCTCCATGTTTGTTTTTTTTTTACTGCGAGTCACATTTGGGACCACTGGTATCAAGGGGCATCCATGATGCCTCCACGTAGCCCACTGGAGTCCCAAAGTGGCCCTCAGCACAGCTCACGTGACGTGCACTATGACCTCCGTCCTGAATCTGGGGCCTTGCTGTCCTCTCCTCGCCTGGACTTGCACTTCAGATCTCTCCCTTCTGAGGCCGGCACCCCAATAACTATGTATAACACTGTTTCTTTCAGTAGAACGCCCTTCACCTGTCTTCTGGGACCCTTGTACCCCACGTTGAACACAGACCCCCAAGTGCTGGCTTTCGCTTCCCTTTTATTCACAACACCCCCCGACAGCTGTGAGGATAGACACAGAGGCGAGGAGACAGTTTTCTAGAAAGCAGTGATGTCCCTCGTCACTGGTATTTTCCAAGAGGCGCGTCCTCATCCACTAGGGAGGGGACTGCGCGAGGGGCAGCACGGGATTTCTGCCACCTCACATTCAGCTCCCGAGTGCCTCCTGCAAAAACGATCTCTAAAAACCAAAAACTTGTGAGTGAAAAGTGTGCTTTCTTTTCCAGGAATGACTGGCCAAGCGTGGTCACTCATGCAAGATGAGAAATGGAAAAACACTGTCTTGGCTAGAAACGTTCAAGACACGAAAGTAGGAGTGTGTAGTCGCCCCAACCTGCTCTGAGTCCGTAACGCTGCACCCCATTCCGGGTCCCTTTACTTTTCCTGCAACACTGGGCTCGTGCCAGTATAAGCAACGCTCAGCAGTGGAGGGAAAGAGGGCCCACTTACCTTCATTTGATTTAGTGTAGGAGAGTCCGTGGGGATGGAAACTGTACTGTCTCGAAGCGAAGTTTTTTACGTGGACGTGAATCCTGTCTCCCGTCTCTGCTTGAAGTATTGGACCTAAGTAGCCCAACCACGATGGTTTCTTGATCATCGTTCGAAACGTGTGGTCGGTGTACTGAAAATACAACGCCTTCTTGTACACAGACCCTATCCTGTCTTTGCCACGCTGCAGGTACATTTGGGACTGAAACTCTCTGTAAAAAAATAAAAGCGAGAACGTTAACAAATGTGGGCTGGAAAGGAAATAATGGTGAATCAACTGACACCAGGAGGAAGCAGCTTTGTAGCCTCATTTTGAGAGAGAAAACTCGGACACGGGAGAAAATGGATAAGGAGTTTTAAAAAGGTGTTGCGGCCCGGGAGAAGCCTGGGGGGCGAGGTAAAGAGGCCAGAGACAAAGGCAGCAAGCCGCACACGCGGCGTTTTGATTGAGAAGATGTGCCGAATCCATCGTACTGAATTACAGAAGGTTTTCTCCTTGCACGTGGAGGTTACTTTAGTGCTCGAGCATCAGATCAACCCCTCTGAGTTGGGATCCTTTACACATTCAGATACATTTGTGGATTTGTTGGTAGAACTGGGGGGCATGTGGGCCAATACACAGTAACTCAGAACCCCACGCCTACCTTCTGAATGTCTCCCTCTCCGTCATCGGAAGCGAGAGGTCCACAAGAGCTGCAGGTTTTACAGGTCTGACACACCCTCAAGAGTGTCATTGTAGATCTAAGGTCGCTTGAACAACATCTCTGATAAACTCAGAATTAGAGGGTCCCTGAAATAGGGTATCCTGAGGGCAAAAATGTTGGCCAACCCAGGAAGGCCCAATTTCTTATTTCTATTAATATCGGTCTTCCAGGCCATTCTCACACAACGAGAGCAACAACAAGGAAGGGGTTCTCATAGCAAATGTCCCCTTCAAGGACCCAGCTTGAAAAATTCGTCATCAGCATTTTATTCATGAGTAACAACGGCCAACTTTTGCTCATGATAGTAAATTTTTCAACGCGAGGGTGTCACTTACTGATCTTCTGAAATCGGCTGCCCATTGAGCATATTTTTACCAGTCGGAGCATAGTTCCAGAAGGTTTCTCGAATGCCTATGTAGTAATGCCTGTCTTTTGCCCAACCCGGAGAGCCGGTGAGAACCAGGACGGTCAGGGGCAAAAGGGCCTTCATGTTGCAGCCCTGAGCCCGAAGACGCTAACTGCGCGATGCTTGGCTTCCTTTTATAACCTGGACTTTCTTCCCTTGTGGGTGTTCATTTTCATAAATCAAGATCTCAGAAGAGCTCATTGTCTGCTTGACCTGCACACGTGTTATTTCCCTTTCAAATGTGTTTAGTTTTCATCAGTCACACGAGGTGAAACGTTGCACAACCTACCAAGACACTGGTTCTTGGCCAGGTGTACACTGCCCATTGAGAGCAGTTTTGAATTCCTGGGTGGATTAGCTCCCCAGGTCACCCATTGTCCCCCAGTGGTTATTTTCTGTCCCCAGACTCTAGGCATTGTGTCCAGTCTCATCCCCAGCTGCTATCTTCTCACTGTTCTCCATCCCACATACCAGTCCCAGATTCATCCTTTTTTTTTTAAATTTTAATTTATTATTATTATCATTTTTATTGTTAGACTTACTGGGGTGTCATTGGTTAACAAGAATTACACAGGTTCCAGGTGTGCAGTTCTACAGCGCATCGTCTACATGTTGTGTTATATGTTCACTGCCCAGAGTCCATTCTCTTTCCATCACCATGAACTTGACTCCCCCTCCCTCCTCAGCTACCCCTCCCTCTCCTCCCACCCCCTCCCCTCTTGCTCCCAGGTCACCACTAAACTAGTGACTGTGTCCATGAGGTTTTGTTTCTTCGTTGCTTTCAGTTTTATATTCCACATGTGAGTGAAGTCACCAGTCCTTGATTTTTTCTGTCTGGCTTATTTCACTTAGCAGGATGATCTCGAGGTGCATTCATGTTGTCGCAAATGGCAGGATTTCATCTTTTCTTACAGCTGAGTGATACTCCATGGTGTGTACGCACCCCAGCTTCTTTAGCCAGTCGTCTGTCGTTGTTTCCATGACTTGGCCACCGCGAACAGCGCTGCGATGGACATTGGGTACATAAGTCTTGGTGGACCCAGATTCATCTTGAAATGTTACTTTTAATAAGTTATTCCCCAAATGATCATTTCATTGCCTTGTCATTTGTGACTTTCTTTAAGTTGTTGTCAAGTTTCTTGACACCTGAAACGATCCACAATCTAGCCCGCGATACGATACTCTGAACTGGTCTCTGTAATTCACTTCCAGGATCTCTTCTCTTTGGGAAGTGGTCTGGTCAAGGACACAGCGTGGGATGGGGGACAAACGTGGGCACCGGAGGCGGACAGCCGCGGCTTTGACTCTCAACTCAGTCTCTTACCGCAGTGACCCGTGTGTGATTGTGGAACTCCATTTCTTCCATTTGTAAAATGACAAGAACGTCACTTACCCAATGAGGAAGTCGTGAGAAATCAGTGACACAACACAGGTCGTACGTAGAGGAGCCCAGCACACAGCCAACGTTGTTAACGAGTGCGATTCACCTCCCTTCCCCCACTGTTAGAGCCGGCCCTGTGTTAGGACAGTCTGGAAGTTTTCACCTTGGTTGAATTTAGCAACTATTGCATATGAAAAAGATATATAGCCTTATTGTTAATTTTTTTATAATGCAGAAAGGGGAAAACTGGCAGTGAGCTCTGTGCACGCCCGTTTCCGAGCCTGACGACCCCTCCCTCCCTGGTTCCCTTCCTTAGCCTCTGAAAAATGTCCCCAGTTCTCCAGGCCCCAACAGAAGCTCCATCTCCTCGGGGAAACAAACCTTCTGGATCCTCGCAGCCTACAGACCTCCCGTCTCGCTGCGTTCGTCAGCTCTCCCCGGGCCTGGCAATGAACCACACACTGTTGTTTAAATTTTCATGTGGTGTGTTCTCCACGCCCCATAGAGCATAGATTAGGGCCCCCTTGTTAAATTCTCTGTATCTCCTAGATACTAAGAAATAAATGTTAATTTTATTTTTGGAATAAATAAGAGTGCCTTGGCCACAGTTCCAAGAAGTGAGGTGAGGCGCAAGAGTCTTTTTAAAATTTATTTTGTATTTTTCATTAGTTTCAGGTGTACAAAACAACATAGTGATTAGACATGTACGCACCTTACAAAGTGAGAACCCCAGCAAGTACTCCCCTTCTGACACTGTACACACCTATTACAACACCATTGACATAGCCATTACAATACAATATTCCTTATATTGTACTTTACATTCTGTGACTATATATTTTTAAAATTATAGTTGACATTCAGCATTATTTTATGTTAGTTTCAGGTGTACAGGGTAGTGGTTAGGCATTTATATAACTTATGAAGTCATCCCCCAATGGGTCTAGTACTCATCTGACACCACACATAGTTTTTACACCAGTATTGACTATTTTTCCCAGGCTGTACTTCACATCCCCGTGACTGTTTCGTGACTACCAATTTGTGTTTCCTAATCCCTTCACCCTCCTCACCCATCCCCCCACTCCCCTCCCATCTAACAACCATCAGGTTGTGTTCTGTATCCATGAGTTTATTTCTGTTCTGTTTGTTTGTTTATTCTGTTCTTTAGAATCCACAGATAAGTGAGATCATATGGTATTTGTCTTTCTCAGTCTGACTTATTTCACTTAGCATAATACCTGCTAGGTCCATCTATATGGTTGCAAATGGTAATATTCCATTACTTTTTTATTTTTCTGTTCAATTTGTTGGGGTGGCATTGCTTAGTAAAGATTACACAGGCTCCAGTGTACAATTCTACAGCGCATCGTCTATGTGCTGCATTCTGAGTTCACAACCCAGAGTCAGGTCTCCTTCTTTCACTCCTTTTTGTGTAGACTGACCAGACCTCACATTTTAAATGGGCCAGAAAACAATGGTCCTGTCCTGTTTCAAATGGTACATCTGGTCAGCCTGCTGACACCTTGAATGTAGCCCAGTGAGACTAGACTGACCAGATGTACCATTTGAAACGAGGGAGTACCATTGTTTTCCATCCTGTTTAAAATGGTATGTCTGGTCAGCCTACTTTTATGGCAGAGCAATCAATATTCCATTGTGTATATGAACCACAATTTCTTTATCCAATCATCTGTTGATGGGCATTATGGTTGTTTCCATGTCTTGGCTATTGTGAATAGTGCTACAGTAAACATAGGACAGCGTATTTCTTTTCAAATTAGTGTTTTGGATTTCTTTGGATAAATACCCAGAAGTGGGATTGCGGGGTTATAAGGTAGTTCTGTTTTATTTATTCGAAGAAATACCATACTGTTTTTCATAGTGGCTGCACCAATTAGGAGCAAGAGTCTTTATTTGCCCTTGATCTCTGTGTCATCATACTTATTACTATTAGGTATTGCTTGAGACTTTACAGTGTGAAAGCCACTGTACCTTTCAACAGCCAGAGCGGTATCTGACTTAGATTTGGAAACACACAGTTAGAAATATGAAGCCATGCAAGTGATATGGCCTGTGCTATCCTAAAGCGTGCTTTTCTTCAAGTGCGTGTCTTAGAGACCTTTGTGTATCACTACCTAAATGTCTACTTGTCTCATTTTAGTTGCAGAATATGTTTTCTATTGTGAATGTACTTGATTTCTTTCTTAAAACACACAAAATTAAAGTGCATATTTCCTGGGTGTCCATCCAGGTTTCTATCCCTACTGAAGGAAATGCCCCAAATGATACACATCAAGCTAAATATGAGGCTAGCTCTGAGAAGAAGAGAGGATTACAATATTTAAAAATTCTTTTGCAAGGAGAATGCATTTCTATATTACTTGATTTTTAAAAATCAACAAAATATTTGCATTTTTATTCCTTTTTTCATAGAAAAATAATGAGGTTATACATTTTAAAAGTAAGTAACAGTTGCTAGACTCTACACAGCTCAAACTTTCCAGACTATCATGTCATAAAGTTTTTCACATTTCTCTGAATCTTTTGGTGAGTTTAAAAAGGAAACTGGATAAACAGCCTGCTGTTTTGGTGGCTTTTAATGTCACCAGTAGAGGTTGGGAGAAATTCAGAAAAGTTAGGACTGCCCACTGAAGACCCGAGAGGACGAGATTGATGTCCCTATAACCTTTGGCAAAGAGTTGAAAGGGTTGGAGAGAAGACCTGGGTCAGACACGATGGGACTCACAAGAGAGGGGTTAGAGATGGGTCCTCTGGTCTCCATGAGGAGATCCAACATGAGAGGGTTGGAGTGGTTGGAAGCTCCAGTTCCACAGATTCCCATCTGTACATGACCCGACCTGTCACTGAGTCTAGACCAGCTGCTGTAGGAGTCACCCACTCATCAGAGGGGCGGGGTTTCTCAAATGGGCTCTCCAATGTTCCTTTACCCCTAAAATTTATGACTTCCTTCCTCCTCCTCCCAGAAACTTTAATTTTACTCTGGAATGTGGATAACAGAAGATCTGTTCAGCTGGCATTTTTTCAGTAAGTATCCTCATAAGTGCAAAAAAAGTCAAGTGCATTCAAATCGAACAGACCTACCCCTATTCCCATGCTATCATTTATTGGCTGGTGATTTGGGCCAAGTTGCCTAATCATGCTGAGTCTTACCTGTAACATGAAGGTAATAATATTGTCATTAAAGCTCAGGGCTCCTGGGAGTACGTAGCTTCCTGCAGGGTAGAGCGTAGGAATTCAAAGGAAGTTAATGTCCTCTCAGACAACACAAAGCACATTGGCAACTTTTTGTTGTTTGTTTTCTTCTTGACGAATGACTAGGGGAACTAGTGTCTATTTTTTTTTGGGGGGGGGCACCTTTTCCTTTAGGCCATGTTATATTTTATGGCTTGTTGAGATGGAAATACTTTTTGCAATTCTGTCCCCCCTTCCACGGCCCTCAGTAGACCAGTCTTTTGAATACAGTAGTATTATATTTAAAGTTGCTCACCATGATTTGACTACATTCTTGGTTTGTAGCCCAAGCACATAACACAACTTCCTTAGCTGAGCTTTGTTGAACTTGGCCCAATGGTGTGAACTCAAAAGTTTTGGAAGAAATTTGAATACCTTCTGTTTTGTTGTGTGTTTTTTTCATTCAATAGCTCATAATAAGCTTTAGAAATAAATAGAGCACAGGAAAATATGGGTAAGGACTTAATGATAATAGCATCCTACATTTTTAAAAAGCTTTGTAATATATAAAAATCTTACAAAAAGTATATTACCCTATGTAGTCTGTAAAATGCTCCCTCCTATCACCCACTCCTGATGCCTGTTTATCAGATGACATATCTGAAGCTCAGAAGGTCAAGTAGCTTGCCTCACGACCCACATCTCCAAGCTGTGGTATCAGGAATCCAATAGAAATCATTGGACTCTGAGTCAAATGTTATTTCCATGCCTTCACCTTATTAATTAACTTTATTAATTGCTTCAATAGCTTAAGTGTGCATACTTCTACTTTATCAACAAATGCCAAGGTTTGCTCAGAATGTATGACTCTAACTGGATCTTTCAACAAAGCAGGCCAACGGCATGCACATGATGTGGGGACAAGATGGAGAGTTTGGAGACGATGGGAAACATGCTGATGTAGGTCCATGTTCTTCAAGGAAAACCATCATTTTCAACTGGCAGAGCCCAAACTCCTGCTAATCTGGGTTCTTGCGAAAGGGGAGCTGGGTACAGCTGAGAGATAGCCAACTGGCCAGAAATACTGGGCTATAACATGGCAAGATCAATAAAGAAAATTGTATGGAGAAAACCAAAGCAAACCGGTTTTTGCTTTCTTTGTTATCACCTGTGAGCCATTTCTCCCTGACTGGATGTGAGCACACGCAGAGAGAGGTCACGTCTCCGTTGTTCAGCAGGGACTGTGGAGAGCCGTGCGCCTGCCCTAATTCCAACTGCTCAGGGGGTGACGGCATTTACGAATGGTGACATTTATGAATGACGAGGGCCTTGGGTAACGTGCAGCACACGTAAAATAGGGCCCGACCAAAGCACGGACATCAGCTTTTGGTCTGTGCTGTCCGCTATACTGTCCAGCCTGCTTACTGACCGCATCGCGAACCTCAGTCCCCCTTCAGAGGATGAAGAAGCCATCTCGAAAGACGGTAAAAAGAATCAGTACCACAGAACTTCAGGGCAATTCCAGAAAAGTCCCCATCGCTGTCTGGAACCGTGACCCTATCATGAAAACGTCCGTGTGACCTCCCCGAGCAATTGGCATTGCGGGTGTCTGCGTTCGCTCGGATGCACACCTTCTTACTCAGCCAGCAGCAGCGTGTCTCACGACCCTTCAGCCTGTTTTCAGCTAAAAAAAAGTCTATTGCAAAAATTAATTTTTAATTCACGACTGGGACCTCAGGCTGCCTTTTCTCCCATTGAACCAATGGCCCGAAGGGTAGCGGGAGTCTGCCTCTTCCATCCAAATGTCATTACAAACCCCAAATGTAGATCAAATAAACAAAGGGGATTGCTCCCCGAAAACGTGGCCCGTCCAAATGGGTCCCTCTGAACCTGGAAACGAAATACTTGACTAGGTCTCTCTTGTTAGACATGAAACCGATTAAGAAGATTGTTTTTATCTTACATTAGTTTAAACCCTACATTTTTGATTTCTAAAAATGACAGTTTTCATAGGATTCAATCTAATATTGAACACAGCTTTAATTAGGCTTGTTCAGTCTACACCAGACCCTTCGATTGGCTAAAAAATGAACCAATTTCACTTCGGATTTTGGTAACTTCACAGATGGCGTTATTGATGTTTTGCCTAAACATCAGAGGGCATTCTAGGTGTCTCTTAATCCATAATATTCAAATCATTCTTTTGACATTCATAATGTGTCAGTCTTTCTGACTTCGTTGTCTTCAAATATTTATTAGTCGCACTCTGCCAGATCCTTATTTATCAAAACTTTGTGTGTTAAAAAACAACAATAAAAACAAATTAACAAAACAACTTTGTGTTACTGAGTAGTTTGCCATTACTTTTAATGAACTTCAAATCTTGCATTATTCACATTTAATTTGCAGCATTTACATTTAATTTGCATTCTATTTGCAGCTGGGGAGGAACAACTATATTGACACAATGAATAGAGAAAGATATTCGTGTCACATGGGAAGAAATGTTTAAGTAAGAATACCGTGGTCACTTTAAACGATCACTAGATTCCCATCTATTTATAATAAAAATGGCAAAAGGTAGTGCTGATACAGATTTAACAACTAAAAAAGTTTTAAAATAACTAATCATTAAAAAAAATGTATCTTAAATGTTGGCTCTTTAAAAAAGAAGGTTTAATTAGAGAACTAGGAACGCTGATTCTGAAAGAGCCCTTTCTAGAACATTCTGTACGAGATGGGATTTGACTTCATAGGTTAATAGAATCAATTCTCTATTCTGGATGATTCATTTGAAAAACATGGTATTTTCTTCTCCGTGGCCTCAGTCTTTCGGCATCACAATGCTGACAACACATCACACCGCACTCACGGCTGTTTGTACTTTTACAAAAGCGATTTTAACGGCCACGTTTTCAAGCCTTTTGATTCACACACGTTTCATTCATTTCTGTGTTTTAAAGACTCTTCATTTGACCTCCCCTCACACACCTTTGAGTTTGAAATTTCAAACTATAGAAAAAGTTGAAGAATAATTAATACACTGAACACTTGTGTTCCTTTTACCTGGATTCACCAATAAATAATGTTTTGTCTCCTTTTCTTCTCTCTCTCTCTCTCTACACACACACACACGCACATGCACACACACACACACACACACACACGTACACACATTTACTTTTTCTCTGAACCATTTAAAAGTAATGTATAGATATGCCATTCCTAATACGTCATACACGTCACTCCTAATACTTCAGCATGAGTCTCCTAAAAATAAGAAGATTCTCATACATCGCGACAATATCATTATCACACCTAATTTAACACTGAAAATTTGACTAACATACAGTCCATAGTTAAATGTCCCCAATTATCTCAATAATGTCCTTTATAACAATTTTTTTCATCTTTTTTTTTTGACCCACAATCCAATCAAGGAACATTGGGTTGTCATGTCTCTTAAGTTCCCTTTAATTCTAGAATAATGTATCAATGTATTGACTTTTGTTGTCTTTTATTATATTTACAACATTTATAAAAGGCACCGGCCAGACGTTTTGTGAGCTGTCTCCCAGTCTGGATGGTCTGATTGTTTCCTCATTTTTAAGTTCAGGCTAAATACTCTTTCTCAAGGACATCACATGGTCAACATCATGTACTCTCCATCGTAACCCTCCAAGAAGGACGTGACAAAATTAGTAAGTAATCTCAAAGGTGATCCTTTGAGATGGAATAAATATTTTATATCCCAACATGCTTCCCTCCATGAGCTTAGTGTTATTCGTTCAGAATGCTTACTCACGTCATGGCTCAAACCCTACCTCTGATCACTGAAATCCAAAGACCTGTAATTCACAAAGGTTGACCTCACCTGAACAGTATACCACTGAACCCTGAGTCTTCCCCTGTCTTTTCCCTTGGCTATGCTCTTAGAACTTCAGGTCCAAAGGAACACATCCTTAGGGGTTTTATGGTATTGTAAATGCTGGCCCGAGACACCAGAGTCTTGCAAATAAGTGTTTCTGTACGTGCCCCCTGCCAGAGCTGTGGGACTCGGCCAGCACACATCATCCTGCCCCTGGGGCGTGAAAGCTCCCACATCTCACTCATTTCCCAGACTCCTCGTTTCTAGGGTCCTTTTTTGCCTAGGTGTTTCAGGAATAGCTTTATGTGCCCCGAGACCTCCAGCCATGAGGCCGGGCGAGCTCAGTGGTATCCACTGGGCAGGGTTCTGTGTCCTTGGTCCGCAGAAGAAACCTTAGCCCCCAGACTAATGGAGCACCAACTTGCATTGGGCGCCTTCTGCTGTATCCTCACGTTAGACTCAGTTCTGGAAGGAGAGAACCAGGGTCGCACTGAAGATAAAAGGAGGTGGGGAGTCCACACGTGTTATTGAGCTGCTCTCGAAGCAGTGCAGTCTCCAGTGTCTATAGTGCAAACTAAGTTTCTGTAAATGGCTTTAGAATCACCGAAATACATTCACCTAAGCGCCTAGAGCAAGCTTGGCCAACCTGCAGCTCACGGACCACGTGTGGCCCAGGACAGCACTGAATGCGGCCCAACACACATTCGTAAACTTTCTTAAAACACGACGAAAATTATGCACGGGCTTTTTTTTTTTTTTTTTTTTTAGTTCATCAGCTATTGTTAGTGTATCTGACGTGTGGCCAAGACAATTCTTCTTCCAGTGTGGCCTGGGAAGCCAAAAGGCTGGACCCTGCTGGCTTAGGGTGACAACCAGAGTTCTTACACATGTTCAAACATCCAAGGACACAAGGAGGGACATGCAGGACCAGATCTGTGTCACGAAGAAGCTAGTTACAAATTGTAGAGAATGTGGCAAAGGTCTCAAAACCACAATATTAATGCATGTTTCTGGGCTGCTGCGTTTGAGGTTTTCCTTGAGCTAAGTGTCCCCAAGACCACCAATAAAGCACTTCAGACGAAATCCAGAACAGACACTGGAATTCACCTTGGTGAGCACAGCCCATTCCCCGGGGAGCACGAGGGGAACCCCAAAAACCTCAGAATTTATTTATGAAAAACTGTGTATTTCTTCTTACACGTTTAAACTTCAGTCACCTTCACAGGACTCCCCATTGGATGCAGTGCACCCGAGACGCTTTTCCCACGGCTCAGAGCAGTTTTTGAGCTCGTCGATTCGGATGCCTGTTGGTGCTTCTGCTGTTTTTTTGTGTCACCTCTTCCACAAACGTCTCCCTTTGAGGACTTTCTCATCTGAGGAAACAAAATAAGTCACTTGGGGTGAGATCGGGTGACCAGGGAGGGTGGGGCCCGGGGGTCAGGCCGTTTGGGGTCAGAACCTGCTGAGCACTCAGCGCGGGGTGGGCAGGGGCGTCGTCACGCTGCACGGTGTCCGTGTCCATCACCGTCATGACATGGGCACACGCGGTGACAGAGTCTCCAAAACAGCTCACTGACACCGCACGCAGCCTCTCACCACCACGCCCGCTGGTGCCCAGATGCAGGAGGTTCTAGAACACTCCCCCAGCGGTGGGGCCTGTGCTCCATGGGGCCCGCCCTCCAGAAGGAAATTCTGGTTTTTTGGGTTCCCGCCCAAAACTATTCTTTTCTGTATCATTACCTGGATATGTACCCCTAAAGGATAGGTTGTTTATTTTTGAAGAAAACTAACAGCAAGCACTCACCCCTTTGTGGCAGAGAAGAGCAACTGAGCCACTGTGGGGTGAAAGGTCCCCAGAGGCGTCCCGCCGAAGGCCCCCCAGGCCCCGCCGCCCCCCAGCCGGCAGGAGCGGGCAGAGCAGGCTCCGTGTCCCGGGCGGACCCAGACGGGAAGGTGGGAGGCCGAGCAGGAGCTGCATCAGCGTGCGGTCAGACAGCGCCCACAGACAGGGATCCCCCGAGACACCCCCGTGTTCAAAGCGGGGGCGGTGGCCGCAGGGCCCTCGGAGACGACAGCCCCTGGCACGTCTGTCTGGCACGGGACAGTGCGGCCCTGGGCGGCTGTCCGACCCCCTCCTTCCCCCTCCTTCCCCCTCCTTCGGGGCGCGCCCTCCCTCTGTCGGGGAATTCCCCTCTCCTGTCTCCTCCTGTGCCCCAATCCGGCTCTTCCTCTTCTTGGAGGAAGGCTTCCTCTCCCTTTGGGGAGAGCACTCTCCGGTGGCCCCTGGGACAGGGCATCTGTACTCTATGAGAGCGCACCAGGAAAGGTCACGTGTCTAAGGCACCGTTTCCGGCGGCCTCTCGGGGGCATCGCTCCATAGCGGTTGCCCACCTGAGCTGTTCGCAGTGTCAGGCCAACACGCTTCCCTCCGCTTCGCACGTGACCGGTTCTGTGTCCTCTGGGTGCTTGTAGGGTGCCCTCTGGGCTGGGGCGCCTAAAACTTCCATTCAGGTCCCTTCTATGGGATAGTCACGTGCCTCGGTTTAATGCAATTTTCTTAAGCTGTAATTATGTATGCCCTTCATTCTCCCCCCTCCCTCCCC
>PVJL010006112.1:0-97208 GCA_004026885.1 Lyroderma lyra
AGGATGTATTCTTTGAAAATGATTCCTCATATATTAGAGATATTCCTCCTAAATTTTGTAATTCACATATAGAAGCAATATTTTTACATGAGATATTTAGTTTTGATCTTGCATGACCAAAGAATCTAAAACTTAAGTATATTTTGAATCTATGTTTCTCAGAAAATATAATTTATCTGTACCTGGCATGAATGCTATCAAATACTACAAGAAATTTACAAAACCCCTGAGAAACTGATTGAATTCTGTGGCATAAAGGATACATAATATACAGTTTAGCATGGCCAATTGGCCAATGGCAATTTATTGACTGCCAAGGCTTTATCAACAGAGGTGACAAGTTAGAACAGTAGTAGCATTGAAAGTTTCTGGCCTCTGATGTTCTGTCTGTTTAGATGGAACCATATATCTACATGAGTATCTTCATTAGAAAACTCAGAACTTGGATTTCACTCAAGAGTATCAGGGCAATGAGTTAATCTTGCTCTCTTCTGGGTAGTTTTTTCTTTGTCTCAAGCTATTTTTTGAAGGACTGTAATAGATAAAGAATAATAGCTATAAAATAAATAAATCTGATCGGAGATTTCTTCAGAAGTGTGAGGAGGTTCATCATCTAATAAAAATCATATTGCTTTCATACCCTGCTGTTTGCACCCCATTCTATACCACTTCCTACACACACTGGCTAGTAAAAATGCCAGTAAAATCAAGTTACATAAGTAACATGAATGTTAAACTAAAGGGAAAATAAAGATGGATTTCAAATATGTGATAAAGTGACAGTGGAATTGGAAATGGTGATTTAATTTAATAGAGCCACATTGTGTCTTTTCGGTAAAATATATGAGGCCTGACTGGAAAAACTGTGGCCATTGTCAATATAACACTGTCATATTACATGGCTGGATATCTTCTGGACAGCCCTTATGTGTCTCTTGGCTCCTTTCTAGATGTACAAATTATCTTCATGAGTCCCTCGTGAACCTCTAGATAGATGCTTGATTTTGGTCACATTGCAGACCGCCTTCTCTTAATTGATCTTCCAACAGGATCATGACAAAACTTCAACCAATTGAATCTTTAGCCACATCATTTGTAAGCCTGACCTAAGTTCACATGCCTTACATTTCCTCGGCCAACCCTAAACATTTAGTCAGGTAACTTCGTTTTTTGGTTGATTCCCTTTACTGCCTTCTCTAAAATCTAATTTTCCCAGTCTTTCTTCCCTTATTCTTACATAAATTTGAGCACAAGTTATGATTTAATTTTTCCCTATGTCTCCAATGTCTGGATGCTGGTTTCTGTTTTTTATGTTTTTAACTAATATTCACTGTAGAAAACAGATTAGGACAGAAAAAGAGGTACAACAAAATAACAAATACAAAGAAATGTGCCAAGTTGCTAGAAATCAACCCAATTTATAATGTCTCTTTAAGTCAGGTTCTCCAAAAGCAGACCCTGAAACGAAGATTTGTTGAAAGTGATTTATTAAGGAAATGCTCCTAGGAGAAATCCTTAAAGGGTGGAGGAAGCAAGAAATGGAAGAGAAGGAAGTCAAAGAAGAGTGCCATTTCACACAAAATCCAAGTTTCAGTCTGACCCCACGGAGGGAACTGTGTGGTGAAATGTTATGTCTTAGAGTCTGTCTTGATTTAAGGCGAGGTCCTTAGGCTTTCAATCTTCTGTACCAGTTGACTATTCACTAAAACAGCTCTGGGGTGGGGGACGGGCAATGTAAATTTACTCCTAGGAACCTCTGTTTCTTGATGCGAAGGGGCAAAGTGATTCAGTAGCTCAAGGACAGAGCTTTGAAGAATGTCTCAGGTGCAGGCTGTTAAACGCAAGGGTCTGACAGATAGGATAAAAGGACTGAAGAAGGATCTGGCCACATCACAGTTTGCTATAATCATTATTAAGAGCCTATAGTTGGATTTGACTTGCTTTTGTCACACTTCTTTTCTTGATTGTCCTCTTGCTTCTTTAGGATGATTTGTTTTGTTCCCTTTACCTTTCTTCAAACTGTTCCTCTGAAGTTAAAAGTTTTTTTGAATATGTTCAGCAAATCTCCCTTTTCTTCACCAATGGGAAAAAAACAGTTTTCAGAAATGCATGATAAATATGAGAGAAATATCTTATTCTCAATGATATATTGTCATCGGGGATTACTACTATGCCCAAAGATCGTGTATATTTCAAAGAAAGCAATTTCCAACCCAGTGTGTGTGTGTGTGTGTGTGTGTGTGTGTGTGTGTGTGTACAGACATGTATTTTTTTTTTTTTTTTAGAAAATTCTGATTGAAATTAAGTTGGGTTTACTGGAAGCAATTCTAATATGTAGATCTACTTTTTAAAGTATCTAAACCACAAAGGATAAGTTCTACATTATTCTTAGGCCTACAGTTCTACCACTCAGTAATGATGAAAGATGTTTTGCTATAAGGAAATACAATTCCTCAGTATGGTAACATTCGTGTGTCATTTCCTCTTTCATTTAGTCACATAACCCTTTATGAGTATACTTGTAGTGGGACATTTTAACATTTTTAACTTCTAGAAAGTAATGTATGTACTTGTCTGATGCCTTCAAGTAGGCTAAGTCTTCCTTAGAATGATTTCTAAAAGTACCTATTGAGATATTATTAATAAATATTGTAGACTCTGTGCTTATTAACTCCTTAAAATAATTGCAAACATTGTTTTCTTCATACAGATGAAAAGACTGGGGTATTGATGACCAGACTGAGATATGGTAAATAGAGGAAATAAAACTTAAGTCCAAATCAAATAACTTCAGTATCCTTTCATTAAAACATTTTTCAGGAAATGTCCTTTAAAAAAATAAATTTAATTAATAAATAAACAAGGGAAAGTATTTTTAAGATATGAACACTGAAAAAAGTGTGTTTCTGGTCTTTCAAATATAGTGTCTAAATATTGTAATGCAAATTATTTTTGAAATTTTCACTGTTCTATTCTATTTGGAACAGCATGTTTTAATTACCTACTACCCTGGTGTCATGCCAAGAAATTTTAAAGATTATGTTGATAACGATTTTGAACATTCAACTTCTTTATCACCCTGTGAGTGTGTATATTCATATGTCTATTTAGTTGATATTTTAACATTTTAATTCCATTATAAACATGTGTATTTGTGTGTATGTATTCAAGTAGTTGTGTGTGTGTCCGTGTGTGTATCCAGCTGCCAGAATAGTTAATATGTTAGGTCAAATTACTTTGTGTGGACTTGACTCTTTGGAAACATTCTAAATTTAGGTTTGGGCATAGTTATTCCACTATTAACATTTGTCAATCTTTTGATTCTATAATTGTATTTGATGTTGAGAGACTCCACAAAGTTTTGTTTGATCAGACAAGAATTTCATGCTGAGAGCTGTTGGGCTCTCAGACCCTTAGGCCAGGACTATGTTCAGTTTGCTTTGGAGGTGATCTTAGGAAGTACTACAGAAAACGTGGAGATAGTGGAATTGAGAAGAAATCAAAGCTGTGCCTCTTCAATCAATGACTTCTGGCTTGATTGAACTGGGCGTAATGAAGGGAGGCAGGCAGAGGGAGAATACAATGCACAGCATCTCAGCAGCCGTCAGCCTGCAATCATCTACCCAGTGAGGTCTTTCCAAGGTCTCTAGACAATTGGAGGTTATTCTCTGTTTGCACTGGGTAGAGGCCACTTCTGCTCCCTTGGAGTGTTTAGAAAATCTAGGGTCCAATGCTTCTAAATATTTCCATCCAAGCAACACCTATTTTAAGTTTTGGGCATTGGCATATTTTCCTACCAGTCCTCTCTGACTTTAGCAAAGGAGATCTGCCAGATCTGTTTTAGTTATAAAGTCTGATATAAGATTTCTGATCACATTTCAATGAATGTATTTTTCAGAGTGTACAGCTAAAATGCAAGTAACATTTTATAACAAGTCATTAAAAACATTCCTAACAGTAAAATCTGTATATATGAAGACCTACACCAATTTATTTTACCTAATTTACTTCTTCTGAATGTTATTTAATATTAAGTATAAGGTGTTTCCAGCTTACGAGTCAATGAAGAATGTAATCTTAATATTTTGAGCATTTAATATTAATGGCCTTTTGGCTGTCATTTTTTACCCCAAGTTGCTTTCTTAATTTTCTCTAGAATATGTCTTTTTGCTTCTGTCTTTACTAAATTGATACTCTGCTTTACTTTCCACTATTTTATATTTAGGTCCCTGCAGAAGAAGAACACATTCATTTCTTGTGTTTTATTTCATATTTAAGTTTATTTTTTTAGGAAAGAAAACAAAAGAAAAAAGATGATTGTACTATATATGTAATGTACATCTATTTTCCAACAGGGATGAATGTTTATATGTCAAGCATCTTGATGTTTGTAGCTCTTCTGCTGTATTTCAGCAGAATGTCTGAATATAGCTTTGCTGTGGGACCATGGTTTATTTCTTATAACCACTATGTTAGAATATATTGAACGTCTTGCTTTTGTGAAATTTTTGTGATTACTAGTTTAGGAAACATAATTGGATTCCCTTGCTGATTGTATTTGTATTTAAAGGGGCTGTAATTTATTTTACTATTTATAAACCTATCTTTTTTTTAACACAATACTTCTAACAATTAAAATTACTTTTCATCTACTAATATTTTTTTTCAATTTTGTATATCTCTTTTGAAAAATTTCCAGGCAGTGTTTTATTATGGCAACGCCAAAGAGAGATTAGAGGTCTTCAACATGGAGTTGAGAAAATGAGATGACAAGGGAGAATTCCAGAGATAGTACAAAGCACATAAAGACCTAAGGGTCAAACTTAAATATATTGGTTCCCAGAGCACTGAAGGATTTAAGTGGTGTAGATAAGATTTATGTGGTTTCTTGAGGTAGTTATTTACTCCTTGACTAAGCACACCTTTCAGAAAAGCCAATTCCCATGAAAATAACAGAGGGAAAAAAAATAAGTCTGCAAGGGCAAACTATTAATACTTATATTTGCCTTTCATCTTGAGTTTTGTTTTTCCTAATAGAGTCATGCGTATAGTAAAATGTTTAAGATGAACTCACTATTTTAAGAGGAATTAAGTAAAATCACAAGTTATATTAACGACACTTAAACCGTCAACCAGACCATAATTTAAACGAATATGGCAAGGTTTAATTAAGTTCACACATTACTCTCCTTTGTCATTGAAAGATTAAATGTTTGATCTTAAGAATATTTGCAGAAAAAATATTTCAGCATGTTGAACATAAATCAAGCTTCTATAAATTAAAGGGAACCCAAGATGTCATAGTTAAGTGGTAGCAGACGTCTGTATTTAAGACTTCAGACCAACACACTAAAAAAATAGAAATCAATGTAGACAACAAGTAAGAGATTAGAGTGATATCTCTAGATTCAAATAAAAACTCCAAGTAAAAATATTTTGTGCTTGCCATGTTACTGAGATGGAAGACACTAACAGGATAAGGCAGGAAGAAAGACATTGGTGTTAAATTTTAGGACAGGAAGCTTTGGGTCTTGGGCCAAAACTGGCCTGCTACTCACTTTTGTAATTGAAGTTTTCTTGGAACACTGTCTCATTAATACTTTTCAAATTTTTTATTAATAAATTTGTTGGGGTGACATAGATTAGGAAGATTATATAGGTTTCAGGTGTATAATTCTATAATACATCATCTATGTGTTGCATAGTGTGCTTACCATTCAAATTCAGTTCTTCTTCCATCACCATATATTTGACCCCCGTTTCGCTTCTCCGTCACCCTCTATCCTCCTTACCCTCTGGCAACCACTAAACTATTGTCTATACCCATGAGTTTTTGCTTTTTTGTTTGTTTGCCTTGTTCATTTGCTGCTTTCACTTTTATACACCATGATTATATCAAGATCATTCATGTTGTTGCAAATGTCAGTGTTTCATCTTTTCTTATGGCCAAGTAATATTCCAGTCATCTATCAAAGGGCACTTTGGTTGTTTCCATGGCTTAGTCACTGTGAATAGTACTGTGATAAACATTGTGACACGTAAATCTTTGTGAACAAAAGTTTTCAGATTTTGGGGTAGATAACCAGAAGAGAGATTGCTGGGTCATATGGTAACTCTATTAATATTTTGTGGAACCTCCATACTCTTTTCCATAGTGGCTGTACCAATTTACATTCCCATCAGCAGTGGGTGAGGACTACTTGAACCCTCATTAATTCTTATGTATTATCTATGGCTATTCTCATGCTAGAGCCATATGCGTAATATGTACTATGTGGCCAATTATTAGAAAAAGATACCCCATTCTTTAAGTAATTATGCTTTTTAGTAAATTAATGGAAAAAATGTATCATCATTTCTATTTTTAAAAACACTAGACTACAATTGTTCTTTAATTTTAAAATTTGTAAAGTCAGAGAGCATGATTTATATCCCTGGACAGATTTGGAAAAAGGATTTTCTAAACCAGCCTTTCTAGAAGTGTGTTACACGTACACATCATTTAGGAATTTACTCATCTTAGTTGCTTAAGTATATACAATTTTATTTTCCCTCACATTCTAGTAAATCTCAAAATGGTTATTAGAATTTGGTGCCACAAGTCTGAGATGTCCAGGCTTATTTTTTATGATTTTCTTGACCTTCCTTTTTCTTTCTTTCTTTATGTCTTTCTTTCTTTTTTTTCTTTTCTTTCTTTTTTTCCTTCTTTTTTGCTTTTCCTTTGTGGCATTTAGGTAGCCACTGATGCTCCAGACATCAAGTCTGCCTTTCTTTCAGAGAGAACTTAGGTGAAACAAGACAGAATCTGTACCAGCACATTTCAAACTAAGGATCAATGGCTACAGATACGTCACATAGCTTCTCTTACCTATAAGGGATTCTGTGAATTTGAGAATTTAGCTTCTATTATTTACTGTGGTAAAATATGCATAGCATATAATTTACCATTTTGAGCAGTTAATGTGTGTAGTTCATTGGCAACAAGTACAGAGGGTGTCAAAAAATGTATACACATTTTAAAAAAGAAAAAAACTGTATTAAAATTATAATACTCAATATATACCAGTAACAAGAGATGAATACAAGTTACAGTGGACGTTGGCAATTACAAGAGGTGCTCAAAGTGGTTACCATCAGTATTTATGTAATGCATAGATAACATCTCTTAAAATGTATATAACTATTTTTGGCATCTGTGGTAATATTCATATAGTCATGCAAACATCACCACCATCCCTCTTCAGAACTTTTCCATCCAAACTGAAATCTGTATCCATTAAAGAGGCAAAGGTGAGTGGCATGCTAATTGTCTGTTTGCTGAGGTGCTCTGAGGCAGTGGGGAGAAACAGGGGTAAGAAGACAAACTTGGGGCCTTCGCAATAAACAGTAGTATTTAATAGTCCTGAGAAATCCTTTGGTTAAGTCCAAAAATTTTTTACCAAGAATATCTTAATTTAGTACTACCTGTTTATTTTAGAAGTTCTGTTCCTAAGAAAATACTTTGGTTAGCATTGTTTGTAATTTGCCTATTACCATATATTTTGCTGTATATAATACACACCCACATTTTTGGCCCAAACTTTCAGGGAAAAAATCTTTTGTTTTAATTTCTTAATTCAAATTTGTATTTGTTTATTTAGGTACTAGATTCTTTGTATTATAAAGGAATTTTAGAACTTATTTTTTAACATATTATGGTACAAGAAATTTTATGTATACATTTTTTTATATGAAAAATGATCATCATATTCCAGGGCATTATTTTGCATATGGATATCATTATTGATTTCTAAAGTTACACTTTTAACTCATAAGCATAAATAAAAGAATAAGAAACATTTATATAAATATGCAATTAGTACTACCCATGTATAATATGCATCCTTACTTTTCCCTCAACAAATTTGGACAAAAGAGTATGCATCATACATGGCAAATATGGTAACTTATATATAATAAATTTGTTTATAATAATGTACCATTTAATGTATTTGTTATTAACATAATTTTGAATAACAAAATTATGTTGAATAACAAATACATTAAAATTATGTTGAATAACAAAAGCATATCTTTTATAAAAACTGTTTTGTTCTCTAATTATTTTTACACTTGATCTTAGCCAAAAGGCCGAGAAGCGATCTATTTTTATACTTACTTTCTAATCCATTTAATCCATTATGATATTTGTTGTCATACAAAGAAGCAATAATCAACTATCTTATTATAATTTATATAGGTATTCTTGATTCC
Source organism: Lyroderma lyra (assembly GCA_004026885.1). Taxonomy (NCBI): domain Eukaryota; kingdom Metazoa; phylum Chordata; class Mammalia; order Chiroptera; family Megadermatidae; genus Lyroderma; species Lyroderma lyra. The sequence continues at coordinate 8,254 of PVJL010006112.1, forward strand.
CTACTCACTTAAATATCTATTCTTATCATATGCAAGATATCATAGAGTATGTGTGTGTGTGTGAGAGAGAGAGAGAGACAGAGACAGAGAGACAGAGAGAGAGAGAGAGAGAGAGAGAGAGAAAGAGAGAGAAAGAGAGAAAGAGATATGAAACCACCATGCTAGGTACTGGTATATTGGGTTAGGTCTCTTCCTGACATTGATATGTCCCTTATCTTTATCTTAACTTTGCTAAGTATCTGACTGTGACATCAATTATTAAAGGCATTATTTAGTAACAACCTTAGAACTCTATCCTTTTAGATAACCCACTTATGGTGATACACTGGTATGATGTATTGGAACTCTTTGTGGTGTGGGTCTTAGACCTAGCTTGTCCAGGTAACTGTTCCTGCACTGAGAATCAAACTTGCAGAAATGTTACAGTTTCAAACATGTAATTGCATAAACCTGGCTACGGTTGTTGCTTTGAATGTAAATATTCCCAGTGACAAAATAGACAACAAAAGTAATTTATTATTATTATTATTATTATTATTATTATTATTACTGTTGGTTTTATTGTCTATTCCTTCCTCTAGTACCCTTGCTTGTTAAACTAAGAATCTGTTCATGGGATGATATCTGAGAATAATCAGAGGTGCTGTTCAATAGGTAAAATAGAGCTATTATACATGAGTGAATAGCCTCAGTGTCCAACCTCTTGGCTTTTCTGGGCCACATTGAAAGAATTGTCTTGGGCCACACATAAAATACACTAACACTAATGACAGCTGATGAGCTATAAAAAGGTTCATGAATAATTTCTGTAATGTCTTAAGAAAGTTTACTAATTTGTGTTGGGCAGTGTTCAAAGCTGTCCGTGTCACACGTGACCCGTGGGCCGCAGGTTGGACGAGCTTGGCCTGAATGCTGATACCAGGGGAATCAAGCACAGAAGACAGGGGACTTGTACTGCAGTCATAGATTTGTCTTTACTTTTCTTTCTATCCTTGGTCAACTTACTTAACATCTTTATAGCTAAGTTTTCCTCATTTGTGAAAGAAGGCAATAGTGTGTTTTTTTGCTAGTAAAGATAAATCTAAATGATATATATTACAATATTTTGAAAAATAAGGTGCATTATATATGGATGGCAGGAGCTATTATTTATTCACACATGAAAGTATAATTTCTGAACTGGAAAGTGGTATGATAAAAAGAAAATTTAGATTTTTTAGAAGATGAATTTGGTACCTAGGCAAGAATAAATGAAATAGGAATGTAGCCAGAGTGAATTAAGTGGAGATTTTAAAAAAGAGAAGACAGGTACAATCTTAAGAATATTTTAAATAATGAATCATAGAACATAATACCTAATTAAATGTGACCTAAAGGAGAATAAGGGTAATGTCAAAGTTATTAATTTTGTGATTCACAGATACAATGAATTTGAAAAGAAAACCAGAGGAGGCAAAACATAAAACAAAAATGAAGAGGCAAGAAGAAAGTGCAAAGAAACTAATGAAGAACATGAGACATTTTACCAAATTTTTTTTACATCTACAATTTAAAAAATGTATCTTTCAATGCACTATACCTAGACATATATTCCCTGAGTCATTTTCTCTTCTCTCTATGAAGGACAGCTCAAATCTTACATAATTTATTAAAAAGTGAGTGCTTCTATACTGCAGGAAATAAGAAAAGATCAGAACTCTGCTTTAAAAAGCCACAGTTAGAGATTTCTATCAAGGTGTTCCATTTCAAACTAAGTGCTTTTTTAAAAATCCAAACAATAGTGGATTAGATATGCATGGAAAAGACATGCTTATCTCTTGCTTTCCTTTCCATTTTGAAAGGGCTGAATTAAAAAACCATTTAAAAATGTGAATTGTTTTCTTTTACAAAATCATCACATAGGAAGATAACAGAAAAATTAAAATGTAAGAGCTTTGAAATAATGCATAAAATATTGTTAGGGTTATATATTTTTAATTATAATTATTCTTGTCTGAATTGTTTGTTATTTTCATTCATTATTGCAGGCAGACTGTGATAAGAAGAAATTGTAATAAGACCTACTTAAAATGAAATGGTAAGGGAAATCATCTATTATTATAAAGTAGTCATACTCCTTGAAACATGTAATCCCCATTACATTAATAGAAGAGTGATAACACATTGAGAATACTAGACTCCTTTGGCTGCTAATAGAATATTTCATCTTTTGTCTTTTAAGTGCTACTAATAAAGTATAATGACCTTGTAAGGTCTGAAAATGAATGTACAAGAAAGTTGGGAACTTGGTTTTCTCATTAAATGCATTAGTGACAAACCCAGTATTTTTCTTAGTGTTCTTAAAATGATCCAGCCTCATTATGTCTTAAATGGTGCTTCCAAAGTCAAACAGCAGCTGAGCCTTAGATTCGCAGTAAAAGGGTGAAAAATGAAGGTAACAGAAAAATTTCTGATATACTTATTATTTTGTAGAACTACGTGATTCATTATAGTAGCCAACATGTAATAATAGTCATATTTACCTTCATCAAAATATATATATTCTGCACACACATTTACAAACCCTAATAGAAGTATACTGGCACCATGGAATCTTACATAGTTGTCTCCTTTCTCTACTTCCTTGTAAAAAAGTTGCTTCTTAGAGCTTGAAGTACTGAAGTGAACTGGTGCTCTTCCCTTTTACATCTCCTAGTATATTAGTTGTCTCCTTCGTGGACGTGTCATATTTTCTTACCCTTGTTGGAGAACACAGTGCTTGTCCTAGGGTGAGTTCTTTCCTTTCTGTGCACTCTCCCCTTTTCTGATCTTGTCCATTTCCTTAGTGTAAACCAACATCCCTATTTAGAAGATACCCAGCTCTACATCTAAAGAGAGAATACTTACTTCTGTCCTAAGGTTATCACTTGGATTTCCAGCTTCTTCTTAGAGATTTTAAACTGAACCTGAAAACTTCCCCTGAAGATTTATTTACAAATAATTTCTCTACTAATAACACTACTATATTCTTTTCATCATCCTTCTTTTACTCCTTGCTATCTCCCACATTTAATCAGCCCTCCATGGCAATCAATTTTTTTCCATTTTGTTTTTTTGTTTTCATTTCTAACTTTGGAATTTTGTCCACCTGATAGATGAAAAATAACTATATAGTCTGAATTTGCACTTTGGATTTTTTAAAATTAAGATTACATCTTTATAGTCATTTAAGAACCATTTATAATTGTTTACTGTGAAATTTTTATTTATTCCATATGAAAAAAGTTTTCTGTTCAGTTGTAATATTTTTTTTTTGATTTATAGGAATTTTATATATTAGAAAGATTATCCCTATTTTTCTACAATAAATATTTGCAAACTTTTGATTTTAATCTTTTTCTTTTTTTGCCATGTAGGTTTTTTAATGTAATAAAAGTTATCTATCTTTTCTTTCATGTAATCTAGATTTTTGAGTCCCAATTCCACATTTATAAAGTCATTTTACCATGTGTTCTTTTAATCCTTCATGGTTTCATTTTTTTACACTTAATCTTTATTCTATTTTTAGTTTATATTGTTATAGGTGTGATTTATAGACAAAATTTTATTTTCTCCAAATGACTCTTTCTGTTTCCAAACACCACTTACATTAAAAAAGAAGAAAAAGAAAAAATTCTTAACTGCATTTATTAGAATTTTGTCTTTATCATACAGAATTTTCACTTTGTGTCCATGTTGAACTTCCCAAATTGTTACAGTGGTCCGTTCATGTTTTGTATATTAGTCATATATTAATACTTCAGTTGTTCTAAGTAAGCCTAAATATACATATTATATTTTATATACAACTACAATATAAACAATTTTAAACAAGTGTTCTACTTTTAATTAAAAAGGGGAACCATAATATTTTCATTGTATCTAGAAGTTGTAAAACTCTGCCTACCCTGTCACTCTGACACTCACTCTTTCTAGTCTCAAATGAACTTCAGTAGCTTGCTTTGATTCACCTTTATGGTCAGGCCCTTAGCAAGAAGAATGACAAGCTTTGATATAATACTAGATGTGTTTTGCTAAGGCTGTCACCTGGATGTGGGACATTTAATGGTTGAATGACAGAGAAACAGAATAGTACATACAGAGAGGCATAATTTTGCAGGCTGCCATCTATCCATCAGCTAGAGCAGTCAATAGAAATATTTTAAGGAAAGTGAACTGGAATTGCTTTGCAATAACTTGAAAATTAAAGAAATGTATTTTTTAAAATAAGTATTATAATAACAGCTTGGCTCATTTTTTTTCTCATTTTATGTTTTAGCTCATTTTAAAAATTAAGACAGTGTTTTTATTACTGCTATTGATCTGGTAGCAAATGTTAAGCCATTTGCATTAATACTGCGATTTAAGTTCAATTGACCAATTCCAGGCTTTTTTAATATAAAAAAGTAAAGAAATGATCTACTGATTTCTCTTTTTGTTTCTTTCATCAGATAACACACAATGGTGAAGTTACAATGTTCAAGGTGATACCATAGATAAATTAGGGGAATAAAACTTACTCAAGTATATCTCTGACCTCAAGTCACTTATATTTTATCTAGTTACAATAGAAATATGCATATGAAAAGTTAGCCAAAAGTAAAAGGCTGCTCAGAATAAGGGATGAATGGATATAGACAAAATAGGCACCGTATGAATCCAAATGAGGTAGATGACTTCCCATGGGGACAGGGGTAGCAATCAGTCAATGCTGGTTGAGGAGAAAGGCTTTGAGACTGACTTTTAAGAGTAGATAATATTCAATAAATAAGAGAAAATGAGAGGTTGAAAAGGCTAAAGTGTTTGGGTCAGTGAGCAGAAAAATATCATAGTTAATCTTTTTGACTCAGTATAAGAGTACCCCTCATTTTGGTTATAAGAATAAATTGTTCTTGGTAATTAATAGCATAGATGAGGCATTTAAGCATCTTTGCCTAATGTTGAATCCTAACTATTTTTCATCTTCTTTTGAGGAATTGTGCATCATAGAAATATGCTTCAGAACTTCCATTTCAGTACACCTTGAGTTTTCTCTTATTATGCTAAATTCTGGCATCATGAATCATCACTGTCCTGTGATGAACATGTATCCCTATATATTAGGTCCTCTTGAATGAAGCATATTTTCTTCAGTTGCTGTTTATGATGTTAAATATTCTTGTATGGTTAGGAATGACTTGTGATGGCCTAAATGCTTGAGATACCATGTGTTTATTCTTGTAATTACACTGAATAATGTTATTTTCAAAAGTCAGTAGTACCAAGAACCTGCCATTATTAATGTATTTATTCACATGATGCATATTTGAGAATTAAAAGAAAGAATAACCATGTATACTTCTTTCTAAAATTTAATATTATGTTCCATTTTCTTATAGCATGTAGTATTGAAATGCAAACAAGAGCAACAACATGTAACAACAAAACACATATGTAATTTTCCTATTTGCCAGGTACTTTTCAAAAGCCTCTAACTTATATAATCATTAAAACAACCTAATTATCTTTACAGAAGAAAACTGAGGCACAAAGAGTTTAACTTAAACTGGCAGAACTGAGACTGTCTGCCTCTAGAAACTATAATCACATACAAATTTCAATGTGATTTAGTTCTAGAGCACATTTTTACTTAATAGCAGTCCTATGTTTATGAAATGACACTATAAATTCAGTTAATTTGAATTATAACATTCTTTTGGTGACTAGACACTTCAACATGTACTTTTTCTCCTTTGAAATTTATAAGTATTGGTTTATTGATTTGTAACATCTTGTGCCTGTTTTTCTTTGATTTTAGAATTTGTATTTTCTCTTTTTATTAATTTTGAAAAAAATTGAAAACTTGTCCTAGGGTTTAACTATATTCTTCAGTTTGTACCTTTACAAGTGTAAAGGAATGAAATAATAATAAGTCTTATGTAATCAGGACATGAGAAAATGAATTTTAAATTATTTATTTTAGCTAATTACTTAATCGATAGTTATCAGTCAAACAAAGGAGCTTTGGAGAAATAATATTTTTAGGTGGTTTATTGATTTTGGACAGATATAATACATATGCAATAATTCTCCAAGACCCAGTTTATAGAAATTTTTTATAAACTCCTTAAATCATTATACATAGACAGTCAATTTTCTTCATTGTTGTAAAAAAAGTCAACATCATGTCTTTTTTTCATTAAATATTTATCAGCATTGGTCTTTGGCACTGTATAAGCAATTTTCAGCTTACTGCTTTAAAAGACAAAACTGAAGTTATTTCCAGGAAAGACGACAGAGGGAGAATATCTAATTTCAAAGGAAAGAACAATTAAGGGTCCCATAGATGTCCTCTATATTCTGGCAAGCTTAAAGAAGAAGAAAAAATAATTTAAACTTGACCCTAGATAGTAGTGTGACTTATTTTGTGGAAAGGCAAAGAGCTCTTCAGAGTAGATGACTGTTAGAAATATCTTTCTCATTGTAAGTTACAATATTATAGCCTAATAATTTATATCTTTCCTTGCTACGTAGAAATACTGAACCCAACAGGAATATCAGGTAATAAGAAGCCAAATCTTCAATTTAAACTGCATAAGAGACTTAAGAGAGCCAATCTAAAGGAACCAACCTACTCAGCAGCTGGCCCCTTCCCAATATTTATCTTGTTCTGATAATAAAGGCTTTGGGTGGGCTAATTAGAATTTACATTACTCAGATTGAGAAAATAAACTAAAGAATAAAGGGGAAGGATCCAGGCAGCAACATCATTTTCTATTGGAGAATATTTCTGAACAGATGAATAGAGAATTGCAAAGAGAAAGTTTGCAAAAGGTATTACGTTTCAGGGTGCTGCAGAGCCTATGAAAGAAACACAAGTGGTATTGGGAATGGAGAAAAAAGAGACTTAAAGGGGAAGTATGTGAAGGACTTCATTCCCTCAGTGACTGTCTTTAAATTGAGACAAGTTTCATTGTAAGAGCAGCTTTAATTTTCCCCCATTACAATTCAATTAAAAAGGCCACATGTCTTCAGTAAAGCAATTCCTACATAACTGTACAGTGATGGGCCACATAACAATGTTTCTGTCAACAATGAACTGCATATACAATGGTGGTCTTGTAAGATTATAATGGAGTTGAAAAATTCCTACCATCTAGTGACCTCATAGCTGTTGTAGCACAACATATTACTCATGTGTTTGTGGTGATGCTGGTGTAAACAAACCTGTGCTACTAGTCTTGTAAAGTATAGCACATACAATTATGTATGAGGGGAGAACCTAAAAAACAGAAATTTATTTATAAAAAATTGTGTATGTATTCTTACATGTGTAAACTTCAATCACCTTCAAAGTATTCTCCATTTCATACCATACACCTATTAAAATGCTTTTTCTACTGCTCAAAACAGTTTTTGAATTCGCTGATTTTGATGCCTTTGAACTCTGCCACTTTTTGTTTCACCTATTCCACATCAGCAAAATGTTTCCCTTTGAGAACTTTTTTAATCTGTGGAAACAAAAATAGATGCTTGGGGTGAGAACGGATAAAAAGGGAGGGTGGGGCACATAGGGGGGTCATGCCATTTTTGGTAAAAAGTGATGAGTGCTCAGTATGGTATGGGCAGGAGTGTTGTCATGCTGCATGTCATTTGTGGTTACATCATGAAATGGGCAATCGAATTGAAAGAGTCCAAAAATAATTTAATGAAGTTGCATGCAGTTTCTCACACCACCACCCGCTGGTACACTGATGCAGATGGGTTCGCCTAGTGGGGGAAGGTTGTATCACACGGAGCCTGCCCTCCAGAAGATAATTCCGGGTTTTTCTGGGTGCCCCCTGTACTGCACATAATAATTGATATGATAACAAATGACTGTATTACTGATTTATGTATTTACTATATTATACTTCTAATGATTAGTTTAGGGTGTACTCTTTTTACCTATATAAAAAAGTTTGCTGTAAAACATTTTGCCATGATAGGCCAGCAGTGGCCACGTACATCTTACGTTTACTAGTCTCTTGATCGTATCATTTTCTCCTGTGCTTGATCTAATCTCATGTTGTTTTGTTAATCCTGGGTCCTAAGGTTATAAAATCCACTGCTAATGGTTGGCGGGAAGAGGCCATGTCAAGGACTGACTTGGAAACAAAACTACAAGTGATCAAGAACTATGAAGGTGGAAAATCAGTGATGGCTCTTGTCATCCATCAGGCACGTCCAATTCCACCACAGCCATGAACCTGAAGCATAAGAACAAAGCGAAGAAGGCTAATACAGGATCTGATTCACTAAAGGCAACAAAACTAACAAAAATTCAGAAGGACCTATGTCACATGGAGAAAATTCTAATGACCTGGCTGGAAAACCAGACATAGAAGGGTATTCCTCTCATCACCATGATGATCATGGCCTAAGCAAAAAGTTTGTTTACATCGTTCAAAGGCTGGACCCAACTATAAGGCTGAATTTACCACTAGCTTTGGGTGGTTTAAACAATTCAATAATAATTATTCAGTACATGATGTGAAAGTGAGTGATGAGTCTATGAATGCTGATGTGAAGATAGCTGAAACATTTTTGAAAACTTTAGATAAGCTGATTGTAGAGAAAAATTATTTGCAAGAGCAAATATTCAATATGAATAAAACCTCGTTTTTCTGGAAATGAATGCCTAAAAGGACTTTCATCCATAACATGGCCAAGTCAATGCCAGGTTTTAAGGATTTTAAGGACAGGGTAACAGTTTTTCTTGGGGGCAATGTTTTGGGCTACAAACCAAAACGTTTTGTGATCTGGCACTGTGAGAACCCACTGCCTTCAAGCATATCACATGCCAGTGCACTACAGAAGCCACAAGAAGTCATGGATGACCCACTCCTCTTGCAAGATGCACTCTTGAATTGCTACTGATATTGATAATGCTCCCAGACTTCCTCATTTTATTGGTGAGCTCCATCCCAATGTCAAAGTAATATTTCTCCCACCAAACACGACCTCTTGGATCCAACAAATAGATCAAGGAGTTACAGCAGCTTTTAAGGCCAACTACCTGAGGAGAACCTTTGCCCAGGCTATTGTTTCAACTGAGGAAGACACTGAGGAGACAATGATGTAATTCTGGAAGGATTACAACATCTATGATTGCATCAAGAACCTTGTTTGGGCTTGGGATGGTGTCACAAAGATGTATGATGACATCTGAAAGAAGACACTCGATGTTTGTCTATAACTTTACAGAATTTGCCAAGGATGCAGAGGTTGAAAAAAATCAACAAGGCTATGGTTGAGATAGCAAACAATTTTAACTTGGGTGTGGATGAGAATGATATAGAGACATGCCTAGAGTTGGTTCCTGAGGAATAAATGAATAAGTTGTTGGATCTGGAACAAGAATGCATTTGCCGATGAAGAGGCAAGAGAAAAGAAACCTGCAGGAGATGCAAAAGATGAACTCTGAAGAAAAATCACAGTGAAGGAGTTATCAAAAGCTTCCGCAGATCTCAATACGCTCCTTAAAAGGTTTGACATGCACTCTAAGAAAAGGTTTTGATTGAAAGAGAAATAGTCATGGTACATTATCAGCTTACAGGCAAATCTATGACCAAAATCAACCAAGCAACCAACCCACCAACCAAGAAACCACTGTGAACATATTTCTGAAGAGCAACACTTCCTCAAGAAGAGCCTCAGGCAGGTGCCTCAGAAGCAATTCCAGAAGAAAGTATAGTCATCATAAAAGGTGACAGCTCTATATGTGTTATTGCTCCTGAAGAATTGCTGATATTTTTATAAATTTAGAGTAGCCTCAATATACAGTGTTTATAAAGTCTGTAACAGTGTACAGTAATGTTCTAGACCTTCACCTTCACTCATCACTATCTCACCTAGAGAATATTCCAGTCCTGCAAGTTCCTTTCTAAATGCCTTCACAGGTGTACTGGTTTTTAGCTTTTATACTTAATTTTTACTGTACCTTTTCTATGTTTAGATATGTTTAGATACACGAATTCCATTGTGTTATAACTGCATATAGTATTCAGTATACTGCTATACAGAGTTATAGCCTAGGAGCAATAGGCTATATCATATAACCTAGGTGTGTGGTAGGCTATACCATCTAGGTTTGTATAAGTGCATTCTATGATGTTCACACAATGACAAAAATCACCTAACACATTTCTCAGAACGTATCTCAGTAGTTAAATGAACATGACTGTACCTTTTGAGAGTACTGCCCTTATCAGAGGGTGAAGAAAGATGGTTTAAATAAAAAGAGCAGTCTATTCCATCCTTATCTTTCTATTTTTAACTAAGGTCAGGAAGCTAGATTTAACTGAATGAGCTGTTTCCTGTAGTTTAGGCATGAGGTAATGATCTCTCTCTCTCTCTCTCTCTCTCTCTCTCTCTATATATATATATATATATATATATATATATATATACTATAGAAAAAATAGTCTCTAACATAGTTACCTTTTGGTAAAGAGCACATAAAATTGAAGGCCACTTTCTGAGTGTAAAAGAAGTTCCCTGCAGAGGGAGGCTCTAAATCAAAATAATGGGAGCTGATGTTATACTCCAGCAACAAAGAAGATAGCCATCAAAACCTAGGGAGTGTGTGTATGTATATGTATGTGCTGCCAAAACACACTATTAATGTCCTCTGTAATTTGGAACCCACAGAGTCTTAAAAAACAGAGACAAGGACTTTAGATCGTATTACCTAATACAAACATTTCCTTTTGGGAATTATGACACAAAATAATAAAAATTAGTTGAATCTATATTGTATACTTGGTGTCTCATGAATAGATTGTATAGTATAATTGCCCTTGGAGTACTACCGCATTTTCTTGAAGGCTATACCTGACACTTGAGACATTTATTTGCTGGAAGCAAAAAATCAAAACATTAACATGGACTTGTGGTTTTCTTGCTCAACATGATGGAGACTATTAAATCTAAATGTTGTACCCAATGTATCCACCAAACATTTATCCCTGGGTAGTGTTTATTTTGGGTACTATCCGGAATGGTAAACTACTATAATACATATGGAGAGACTGTCACTAAATGGCTGAAATCTTGGCTATACTCTTGGGGGTGGTTAACTTTTTGTTTTCTCTCGTCAACAGAGACTAATAGTCACCAGGCCTCCATAGTCTCCCATTCTTTGGGCAAAATACTTTTCAAAATTTGTGTTCCATGTCAAAAATCAACTCTCATCATGAAATGAATTTTGATAGTGCACTATTATGTGACATGTTATATGACTGTTAGTCTGAGTTTTTTAGTTACTGTTTCATCAACATCTAATGAAGATAGGAGACTAAAGAGTCAGTAAATTCCACATGTGGAATTTCTAGTTCATATGGCCAAGAATTACTCCACTGCATTTACTTTCCAATTTTTAAATATTTGTACATAAGCTTCAATTAATCATTTATGTCTACTTTGGGGTAGGAGACGACAGTAGAAAATAGATTGCATTTCCTCAAAGTAGATAAACTAAAAGATAAATTTTCAGAGGCTTATCACTCGATTATAGCTATCATTTACAATAATATGATTAGACAAAAATGTATTTATCTAACTTAAGCACAATCTTAGGAGCTTCAAGCTCCTGTTATAGGACTCAGGCATTCCTGATCAATGTGCAAATGCTATCTGGGTGTCTGGAAATAAAGAAAAAAGATCTTTGCACAATTCCACTGATTTCTACAAATTAGGAAGTGGAGGGCTGGAGGTGATGGCAAGCCATAGCCATCACAGAAAGAAGGTTGGCACTGAGAGTTCTTGTCTCTCGATTACTGAGGTATATTCATACATCTTTACCAGGTGGGTAAACACAGTTGTAACAAGTAGGAAGCTTGTGAACACTTGTGCTTCTCAATGACGGTTCTTAGGATCTACCAGGTTTATCCTTCTATTCTTTGGTCGCTATCATCAGGATGAAGACTACTTTTTTATGATATTTAATTTTATAAACACTTACTATGTGCACATATTACTACACATTCTTTGAAAATATTAATTTCTTGGTGGCTCTTGTCATGTCAAAGGCCTAATTGCCTTTAAAAGAGGTAGAGACCAGTTTACAAAGATCATTGCCTCCGTGATGTGAAGACTTTCAATCAATTTTAACTATTTAGAACCTGAAATTCTTCCTAGGGTTTGAGAAATCTTTCATGCTATATCTTGATGGGAGGCTGCAATATGAAATTGCTAGATACTTGCTTTCCCAACTGCATTCAGCTAGCTTGCAGGTATATGTCCTCAGACCCACCTGAGTTTGATTCAGAAGCCAGTAACTAACAAGAGGAAACTAGAAAATTTCTCCTGTTGGTGGAATCAGCAAAAAACATGATTGAGTTTTTGGGGCAAGAGTAGGCAGCACCAGTTGCAGCAGCCACGGTGAACTGTCACAGTGCAGTAGTGCTGGTCTTAGCAGTGGTCGTGTACTGGAACTGGCCGGGTGACAGCAGTTCTATGGCGTGATTTTAAGCATCATCTTCTTGTTTATGAGCCTGATTCTCCAGTTCTCCTGTGATTCTCTAAACAACTTAATATATTTTTAATACATTATGTTTCTGCTGAAATCAACTTGAATTTGCTTCCGTGGCTTACAACTAAAAATCTCTGACTGAAACACACCAATTATTAGACATAGGCAGTGAAAATTTTCCATTTATTATGGAAATCTTGGGTTTATGGTCAGTTTTCTTCTCTCATAGGCCAAAGAATTATCCACGGAAACTGCAAATTGAAATGACATATTGCTTTCCAAGGTCCCACACCTTCAGAGAACATATTAATACATAATCAATTCAGAGTGTACAAAATTTTAGAGCAATGTTTTGAAAATGTGTTTGGTCACTTAAAATTTCTGAAAAAATAGAACAAATCATATCTTCTTCTTATCGTATTTTTTTAAATTCATTTTTATTGTTAGACTTATTGGGGTGAGATCTGTTAGCAAGGATTACATAGGTTTCAGGCATACAATTCTACAGTGCATTGTCAGCTTGTATAATAAGTTCACCATCTAATGTGATTTCTCTTTCCATCACCATTTCTTATCATATTTTAGGTCCTAAAAAGTCCTACATAAAATAAACCATTTTTAATTTTGACTAGAGCTTTCCAAACATATTAGATGCTACAATACTTTTCATGCAATACTTAACAATATTTCTCAAACCAGTGGAACATTCTTGAAAGACATAGAAATATTTATTTAGTTATTGAGTACCCACTGAGGATATGATGATATGGTATGTATTCTTGATTAATATGAAATATTCAAAACCACTAGTTTTGATTGTTTTCTTTTAAAAGTTTTGAAGAAATTGAAACTCTGAACTTCAGTCTCTTCATCTGTGAATTGGAAAATAAGTAATAGCACCTACATCATAGGGTTGTTTTGATATTAAAAGAAATAATATAGTTAAAACCCATAAAGAATTGCCTACATAAGTATTAGCCTATATAAGTATGTCACTTAATTTATATATGTGTGTGTGTGTGTGTGTGTGTGTGTATACACACACACACACACACACATATATGTATATACACACACACACATATATGTATATACACACACACACATATATGTATATACACACACACACATACACAAATGTGACACCATTAATTTGTGTGGGAAAGATAGTGAAAATTTCTTCTATGATGAAATTGATGAAGTTGCTCTAATATCTCACTTTTCCCACATACAATGAATTCCCTTTGTGACCAATTAACATGAATTGTTTTAAGATGTTTGTGAAATATTGTTTGTACAATCTAGGATGGAGTGAAAGTAAGTAAATATAATAAAGATCAAATGGCCAAAAACGATAAAGGGCGTTTTGTGAGAGGTTTCATTATCATGAAGTACAATAACAGTACCTAAAATTTGTTTTCTTCTCAATGCACATCTATTTATATAGTACTGGTAATGTTTTCAGGCCCTATGCAACCATTAGTAAAGCCACCATCTTTTTTTCTGACAAGAAAGGAAGTTAACAAAAGTACGTCATAGCTTGAATAGCAGGTGTGGAAAGTCTTTTTTATTTTTAATGGAAGTAAGATTGATGTAAAAATATCATTTTTAACTTTACTCAAATAATTATCATGCTAATTAGTATTTCAACTTCCACAGAGATTAGACAGGAATTTATGAAGGGTAAAAAGTCAGTTTTTAATCAGCTACTTTGATATACTACTCCACAGAAACCTTCTTATATTCTGATTTTTAGATCTATCTCTTTTTATTGAAAAGTTGCAGAAGCAGAATTCCCTGGTAACATATCAACTGTGCACCTGAAGACTTTTCAAATAATACACAGAACATGCATGAAAATGTTAAGCAAATAATGGATTTTGTGCAAGGCATGTTCCCAGGTGGTATTTTGTATAATAAATATAGCTTGTCTTGTTATATCAGGTGAACCAAGAACAGAGGGCAAAATTGCTATCAAGAGTAAATGATTGGAATCCAAATTTTCTGTTAACTGAACTGAACCCATAGGCACCTTCTAATATTCCTCAGGCTTGATAGGCATATTCTATTAGTAATGTTTACTCACCACATACTGCAATTTGGTATTTAATTATTTGCATGAAATAAATCATCAGTTGAAACTTATATTAAAAAACACAAAAATAAGGCCTTTTTAACACACACCAGTGCTTTGAAAAACTGGCTTGTCAAACTCAAAATGGCATAAGTAATAAAATGAGTAGCTAAGCATCTTATTTGCAATTGTATTCTTGGATATATTTTTAAACCATAATTGAGAAAAATATGTATTGACTGGCTTTCCAACAAGGAAATGTTTACTTTCTTTTATCTAGTAATTATGGAAACAAATTGCCTGGTTACATCTGAAACAAAGAAATCAAATTTGATCAATTTGTTATAGATAAGCAATAAATTATATGACTGCAAATTTTCAGTGTTTTTTTTTTTAAATCTTTAAAGAGATTGGAATATGTAGGCACTTGATCAAGATGTTAAAATATGCAGAAAACTCTTAGTATGAAATATCGAAGGCTCAGGGATGATTTGATAGTTGTCCATTAAAAGCTATCTCCACTGCAGAAAAAACAAGGGGGAAGGTGAGCTCCTTGAGAGATTTGTTTATAGAGAAGAAAGATGTTCTTCAGTGTATATTTTCAAGGTATGAATTCTGAAAGATTAGAAGAATTATTCTACTATAGATCTCGAAGCATCTTTCTCTAGGCCAGTTTAAAAGTAGGAAAATTCTTCTCAAAGGTTACAACATAGTCTTAATAGAAATTAGAAAGAGACACCTGATATTTTAAGTTCCCGTCATGGTTAAGATTTAAACATATGATTTTTGTCCTAGGTGAGAAATGCCACAGTCTATCATTTTTTTGTTCAAAAGATTTTTCCCCAGGAAAATTAACTGGGAGGTACAGTCCAAATGCTCCCTGGCAGTAAATTAACTATTTTGCATACCCTCATTGCAGATTTTTAGGAATCACATCTCACACACAACCCCTTTCTTAGTTAATGGAGGGAAGGCAAAGCCATGAGAAGGCATAAAGAAATATGGTCTATTTATGCTCTCCTTCACAATTGCTCACCTTGGGGCACTTCTTCAGGCTCATACTGACCCCCTCCTATGTCAGGTGTGTGGAGCTCATGTGGCCTTGCCTCTGTAGTTTGGTAATTCTATTCGTTCCACAAGAAGATAGTTTCTCTCTCTTTCTCTGTCTTTCACTTTTCTGTTTGCACCTTTCTCTTTCTCTATCTCTTAGGCTTTGCATAATTCAGTTGTTTTCACTAGGCAATGTGACAGTTGGGGGATTGGTTCTGGGTGGTTTTACAATAATGCTTTCCCACAGGGCTAAGGGAATTTCCACCCCCAAGGAATCCATTCACTTCCTTCTTCCTGAGAGACTGAATTCCTTACATATCTCATTGGGTCATCTCCTTTCACATTACCATAATGTAGACTTGATTTTCTGTTTTCAGTTAGCTTTACCTATCCACACCACATAATCATTTTTTGATTCTTATTTCTTATTCTCATTTATGTCTGTGGAGTCTTTACCATCTAACAAAACTACACTGGCTTTTATTAAATGAACAATTGTATTATCTTTAAAGCATCAAGGTATTCACTAGTTTGCATTCAATTTAGTAAATTGATGACATCACATTTTGTGCAGAACTAAAAGTTATTCCAGGAAATAGGGTCTTATGTTATAAATAAGACCATTACTGCATAAATAACCTTACTTTTTGTTAAATATTTTTTGTTTAAAATTGTGGTGAGTATTGGACACAGGGAACAAAAAATATCTGTTTAAAGAACTTCCTTTTAAAGCCATAGATTTCATTTTTAAAAAGAGGCACTAAAAGTTTAAATAATTCATCATGATCTGCATTTGTACCTGTAATAATGCAAACTATTTAATTTTTTTCATAACTTTTGAAAATATTGTGTTGTAAAGTTTCTAGTATATAGTTATCAATATTTAGTTTTTTCTACAAAGTACTCATCGATTAGTAGATTAGTTAAATGTTAGTGAATTATGATTCAGGATTAATTCAAAATTGAATTGAACATAATTTCTCTTCTATTTTATAATTTTGATTATTTTTCCTTTGTATTCTAATTCCTTACATACCTCTACTTTTTAATACTGTAAGTGTTAAGATGAACTTGATAACTACTATATTAAAATGCATTAAGTATAAATTACCCTCCTTTTGTTTAAGAAATACCTTGGCTCTGCCACATTTGTATCCTGAGGTACCTAGAATTTTTCTTTTAGTAACTCATTTGGATCTTAAGGATAGAATCTGAATCCTTTGTCTATAGAATCAAAAAGAGACCAGCACTGTCTAATACAACTTTCTGCAGTGATGGACATACTCTTTATCTTTACTGTCCAGTACAATAGCAGCTAGCTTTATAGGGCAATGAAGCACTTGAAATGTGGCTAGTGAATGTAACTGTTTTTATTTAATGTAATTTTGATTAATTTAAATTAGATAGCCACGTAGTGGATATTATATTGAAATATGGAGTGTAGAACTTCATAAGTCACTTAAAAAGTTTAAGTTTTCTGGTTTGTAAAATAAAAATAATCACCCTTGTATTTTTCACAAATTGTTATAAAAATCAAAGGAAAAAGATTTTAAAATTGTGATGAAAGGCCCTGGTTGGATTCTGAAACTGTACTGCTTAATTGTGGGTTCTGAGTCTGTTAAACTATGTTTTGAGCAAGGACCACACCTTTCTGTGTTTCTGTTTAGTCTTGTATAAAATAGGAATAATAATAGTATCTAACATTGATTTTTGAGACAATTAAATGAGAGAATACACAGTCTTTAGAATAGTGCCTGGCAAGCAGATGATAGTAAGTTATTGTTCTTATTAAATATAGACATGTGGAAAACGTACTATAATGTTTGGAGAAAACTCAAATCTATTCATTTGCCCCCCTAAAAGAACCCTGCTATGAATAAAAAATAAATTAGTTCTTAGGGATACATGGTGAATAAAATTTTGATGGGACTGCAAAAGAGTTAAATATCTCCTTTGAAGTTTCCTTTTTCTCCTCCCCCTCCTCCTCCCCTCCTCTCCTTCTACTTCTTCCTCCTCCACCCCTTCCACCCACTTCTCCTCTTACTTAAGTGTGGGTTCTAAGTCTATTAACTGTTCCAAAACTTGGAAGTAGCCTAGATATCCTTTAGTAGGTGAATAGCTAAATTAACTGTGGTACATGCAGACAATGGCATTGTATTTAGCTATAAAAAGAAATGAGCTATCAAGCCATGCAGAAAAATGGAGGAAACACATGGATATTACTAAGTGAAAGAAGCCAACCTGAAAAGTCTACATACTGTGTAATTATAACCATGTGACATTCTGAAAAAGGCAAAAGTATAGACAGTAAAAATATCAGTGGTTACCAGGGGTTGGAAGGTAGGGGTTTAGGGTAAGGGAGCACAGAGGAATTTTAGGGTAGAGAAACTACTTAGTATGACGCTATAATGACAGATACATGTCATTATACCTTTGTCCAAATCCTTAAGATGTATGACCCCAAGAGTGAACCATAATGTAAACTATGGACTTCGGGTGATTATGATGTGTCAGTGTGGGCCCATAGGTTATAACGAACGTACCACTCTGGTAGGGGGTGCTCTTAATGGGAGTGGCTATGCATGTGTGGGGACAGGGACGTAGGAAAAGTCTCTGTTCTTTCAAGTTTTGTTGTAATTTAAAACTTCTTCAAAATTGTCTTTTAAAAAACTGGCTGAATAATATTAATAATAATAAAAACCTGAAAAAAAAATAATACCAGTGGTTCCCAGGGGCTTGTGTAGAAGAAGTGATGTAAAAGTGGAGCACAAAAGATTATTAGGGCAGTCAAGCGATTCGCTACGGCCTAGAATAAAATAGGTGGTTCTCAGATTTGTGGTGAATGAAATTAGAACTCACCTAGTGAAAAATTAAGGGGCATCTAGATAGAATGAAAATTTTTCTGTATTCAGGGTGAATGCATATGTAGTAAAAACAATTAGCAAACTTTTGTGTTTTCCTGTAGCAACATGTGCATGAAAGCAGTGGGGAATAAAACAATGCATTTGTCACAGGGTTGGAATTGGCAGGAAAAATGTGTCGGAAATGATCATGTGAACAGATCATTCCAGGATGCAGATAAGAGCATTGCTGAAAGGGATTAATTAACATATCTGCCCAAACTAGGTAGAAAGCAAATAAAGTGGGAATAATAAATGAGAAAATAGGAGTATTTGATATTATGGAAGTTATTTTTATGTCTTTTCTTCCATAATTTCAATTTCTTGAGAATGAAGTCAGAGTCAAATGTTCACCCAGTGCCAAGTTCAGTGACTAACAAAAACGTGTTGCTAAATGAATGCTTTTTAAATTCAAAGATGAATGAATGAAAGGTAGGTAAGGTGAGACAGATTTATGGAAGGCATGAAAGGCACACGGGGCTGAGTATTTATTCCATAGATTAGTGGTTTTCAAACTGGCACTAAAGAACCTTTCTATGAGGTCATTTCAACAGGTCTTTTTCATTTAAGCAAGAGATTCTGCCCTAAAAACTTCAGAACTGCCAAAAAGTGGTCAAGCACTATGAGATTTTCAACAAAAGAATGACAGATAAATAAATGGTTTATTTAAAAAACATAACTTGGCATACGTACTTCTAGATTTCCTGTCTGTTTCTCTTATACGTGTGTGTGTGTGTGTGTACACGCACATATGTATTATATATGTATATATATGTCATATATATATTAAATCTTATAAAATTTACCTAACTTAGGTTTGGCCTCCTGAGGCTATAAATTTCTTTTTAGGGGTATCTCCTTGGTTTCTAGGCAGATGCTCATATTCAAGATCGTGCTTTGGTGTGATAGTGACTTGCTCAAAGGGGAAGCTGCTCAAAACCACTTAGTTACTACACACTGTAGAGTCCCGCATGACACGAGCTGTGGGAGGACAAAAGGGTGACACAAAGCTAAGAAAGACAAGACAGTAGTCAAGAATAGATTATAAGTGGTGCCCAGGGGCCCCAGCCTCAGGGACTGGGCGCCCTGAATTGGGCCAATGCCTGGCTTTTATTGATGGATAGAATGAGGGAGTCAAACTTGTATGGGGCACTAAAACCTTCCTCTTTCCAAGGTCTGTGATTATAATGCCTTTTGGCTGTTCCCAAAAGTCCCCATTGTGTTCCAGCACGGATTGTGCCTTTACACACCAGCACTTAACCCCAGTGAATGGAGTCATTGTTATTATAAAAACATCCATTAAGGGAGGGAATGGCTGAACTCATTCCATCCATCTCAATCTGAGCTATTAGGGAAACAAGGCAGCCAGGAGGCAGGAGATTAACCCAGAAGGTTATGCCTCACCTCTGTAGAGCCCAAGCTCTCTCCTGATGGCCCCTATGTGACTGTGACTGTCTTAGGTTGTTCCTTCCTTGAGGATCTTACTCGTCATTGACTAACCAGCCATCCTCCAGGGCCATACAGGGTGATGTGAGGTGCACGAGTGAGGGAGGAGCAGTACCCCTGAGAGAGGGTCAGTTCTGTCTCCTAGATATTCCATGACCCCATGGCCTCCATGCTTAGCTCCTGCCTTAGGATGTCATGGGGAATGCATGAGGGGACAGACAGGCCTGCAGCTGGAAGGCAACAACACATGAGTGATTCAGAGCATATATACAAAAAAAAAAGTTTTCAGTGTCCCAAGCATTTTGTCTATATGATACCAACACCCCAGATATTAGCAGAGACATTTGGATAGTTAAATTTTCCACTATTCATATGAATGCTTTGAAGTCATGTAGACGCTGCCTCAGAATGTGTCTTTAAGGATTAGATTTATAGAGTTCTCCATAATGAAGAAGACCTAAGAGACTACTTATTTTGAGCATTTAGAAATGTAAATGTATTCCTGTTTAATTGTTTGGTCTCTGAACCTCATAAAGAACAGCTGGAGCTGAAATTCTACAATTTGTAAGGCTAATAATCTCATATTGTTGGATGGCTCTATGCTTATAGAGGGAATATTACGTTCTACAGATTTCAATAAGGTATTTGTATCTGTAAATGGACAGAATTAATACTGAATGCAAATGCTAATACAACACGTTATTTGGCTTTATAGCCTGTCAAAACACTGGGTACTATGAGTTATGGTGCTTAATTTTATCATAAAATATCTGTCTAAACACATCAGTATTCTTAAAATTCTAAAGATTTATTCTAATATTAGAAAGGATTTGAAACACTTCTTTATCAGTTTCTAGGTAAACTTCTAGAACTTTTTGTAACTCTTTAAATAATTGCTATAGAAATTTCAGAATGCTTCAGGATTCATCAAAGCCTTTTTCTAGTGACACATTATAAATGCAATTTCATTTTGTGCTTAAAATAAGACTTTTTCTAGTGAAACATTATAAATGCAACTTCATTTCATGCCTTTAACAACCAGTATCATGTGAATTCCTAAAACTTATTTTTTCATGACTCAATTACCTAATTAATTCTGCATTACTAAGTACAGCAGTAAGATGTAAATGACAAAATATTGAAATGAAAATTACTTGATTTCTTAAGTGACAGAAGCACAAGTAAAATAAATGTGCATATGTTTCAGTCATTCAAATTCTTTTATTCACTGAACAAATATGTACTGTGACAACACCACGTTAAGCCCTGGGAATTATACAGGTTGGAATAAAAGCAAGACTCTAAGTATAGGAAGCTTATAGATGAATAGGGGAAACACACACCTGCTTACAAATGCAGGAAAAACTCCCTGAAAGGAATTCTACCTAATAATTTAATTTTATGACAGTTAATTGATGCTTTCAATTCCTAGTGCAACACATAATTGATGGATGTCCATGATACAGTGAGAGTTAGGGCAATTTGGGGATACTTTCCTGCTTTTACTACCAATAGTGTTGCATGTTTATCAAAAGAACTCTTTTCCCCAACAAGATTTATGCCAATCAAATTTATTATTAACTTAACTTTTTGCTACATATTTGTTTTATTAAATATTTTTTCCAGAGTTATGTTTTTTGTTTATTAAATTTATTGGGGTGTCATTGGTTAGTAAAATTATCTAGGTTTTAAGTGTACAGTTCCATATTACATCACCTATATATTGCTTGTATGTTCACATTCCAGAGTCAGTTCTCCTTCCATCACCAGGTGTTCGGCCTGCTTTACCCCTGTCTACCATCTACCACTTCCCTTGCCCTCTAGCAATCACGAAACTGTTGGGTGTGTCTATGAGTTTGTTTGTTGCTAATGTCCTTGACTTTTTCTGTCTGACTTATTTTGCTTCCTTGATTATCTCAAGCTCCATCCATGTTGTCACAAATGGCAATATTTCATCTTTTCTTATGACTGAGTAATATTCCATTGTATATACGAGTGTGTATTATTCCTTTCTTATCCAATCTATTAAGGACACTTTGGTTGTTTCCATGTCATGGCCACTGTAAGTAATGCCACAATGAACATAGGGATACATACATCTTTATGGATAAATATTTTCAGGTATTTTGAGTAGATATCCAGAAGAGGAATTGCTGGGTCATAGAGTAATTATATTCTTAACTTCGTGAGGAAGCACCATACTAATTTTCATAGTGGCTGTACTAATTTAAATTCCCACCAGCAGTGTATGAGGGTTCCTCAAAGAAATCTCTCTACACCCTCTCCAACACTTGTTATTCCTTGTCTTGTTGATAACAGCCATTCTAACAGGTGTGAGGTGGTATCTCATTGTGGTTTTGATTTGCATTTTCCTAATAGGTTGTGAAGTTGAGCATTTTTTCATGTATTTGTTGGCCATTTGTCTCTTTTAATAGTGTCTTACAGTTTTCAGTGTATAGGTTCTTCATATCTTTTCTTAAGTTTCTTCCTAGGTATTTTTGTTGTTGTTGCAATTGCACAAGGAATTGTTTTGTGTTTTTTTTTGCTTTTTTAAAAATTTCTTTTTCTGAAATTTCTTTGTTAGTATATAGAAATGCAATGAATTTTTGTACATTGATTTTGTATCCTGCAACTTTACTGGCTTTGTTTATTGTTTCTAATTGTTTGTTTGTTTTGTGGAGTCTAAGGTTTTCTATGTAAAGACTCATGTCATCTGCAAAAAGTGACAATTTAACTTCTTCATTCTCAATTTGAATGACTTTTCTTTCTTTTGCCTGATTGCTCTGGCTAGAACTTCCAATACTATGTTAAATAACAATGGTGACAGAGGGCATCTCTGTCTTGTTCCTTATCTTAGAAGAAAAGGTTTCAGTTTTTCCTCATTAAGCATGATGTTAGCTGAGGGTTTGTTTTATATGATCTTTGTTACATTGAAATACTTTCCTTCCGTACCCATTTTATTAAGTGTTTTAATCATAAATAGATGTTGTACCTTGTGAAATGGTTGTTCTGCATCTATTGATAGGATCCCATGAATTTTTTTCCTTTATTTTGTTTATGTGGTATATTTGATTAATTTGTATATATTGAACCATCCTTGTGCCCTTGGAATGAACCTCACTTGATTGTGATGTATAATCTTTTTAATGTATTATTGTATCAATTTGTTAGTATTTATGTATCAATTTGTTCAGGATTTTTATATCTGTATTCATCAGATATTTTGGCCTCTGGTTTTCTTTTTTTATGTTATCACTACCAGTTTTTGGTCTCAGGGTAATGTTGGCCTCATAAAATGAGTTAGAAAGTATTGCCTCTTCCATATTTTGAAAGATCTTGAGGAGGACAGGTATTAAATCATCTTCAAATGTTTGGTAGAATTCACTAGTGAAGTCATCTGGTCCTAGACTTTTGCTTTGGGGGAGGTTTTGGATGATGGTTTCAATTTTCTTACTGTCAATTGGTATATTTAGATTTTCCATTTCTTCATGATTCAGTTTAGGAAGGTTATGTTTCTAAAAACTTGTCCATTTCTTCTATTAATAGGTTATTGAAAGTGGTGGCATATCATCTGTTATAGTATTCTTGCATGATCCTTTGTATTTCTGTGGTATACACTGTAACTTCTTTCAGTTATGATTCTCTTTGTGTCTCTTCTTTATTTTTCCTTAGTGAGTCTAGCCAGGGGCTTGTCAATTTTATTCATCTTCAAAAAAACCAGCTTTTTGTTGCATTAATTTTTTAATTTTCTTTTTGTTCTCTTTCATTTAATTCTGTTATTATTTTTACTGTATCTTCCTTTTCTTTGCTGACTTTGGGTTTCATTCATTCTTCTTCTAGTTCTTTAAGATGTAATGTTAGACTATTTATTTGAGATTTTTCTTGTTTCTTGAAATAGGTTGTAATGATATAAATTTCCTTCTTAATACTGCTTTCACAGTATCCCCAAAATTTTGATACAATGTATTTTCATTCTCATTTGTGTCTATGTATCTTTTCATCTCTCCTTTTATTTCTTCTTTGACACAGTTGTTCTTTAGTAGCATGTTGTTTAATCACCAAGGATAAGAGATTGGACAATTAATTTTGCAAACATCCTAGAAAAAGTGCTACATACCTCATTGCCGAGTATCACTATGGTCACCTTTGAAGTACTCCCCTTGGAAAGCTATGCACCAATGTCAATGCCTAGTCCACTCTTCAAAGCAATTTTGGAATTCTTCTAGAATGGTCATCAGAGCTGTCTCATGCCCCAAATCTGGCAATTAAGTTTGTGAACTTGCCACCATGCTTATGTTGGGAGCATGGTACAAAGAACTCGGTAAGGTGTCATAACCTTGGGCAGGCATGGAGATAGCTCTTATGGCCATTCCAGGAAAAAAGTTCCAAGATTGCTTTGAATGGTGGAGTAGGCACTGATGTTGGTCCATAGCTTTACATAAAGAGTACTTTGAAGGTGACCATCATGATATTCAGCAGTGAGGTATGAAGCATTTTTTCTAGGATGAGTTCATGAATATTTTTTTCTTGACTGTTTTTTGTTGATCTTTAATTTCTTAGCACTGTGGTTGGACAATATGCTTGGTATGATTTCAATAGTCTTAAATTGTATTAGGTTAGTTTTGTGTCCCACATATGATCTATCCCTGAGAATGTTCCATGTGCAGTAGAAAAAAAATGTATAGTCTGGTATTCTAGAAAGAAAGGCTCTGTAAATGTCAATTATGTTCATTTGGTCTGATGTGTCATTTAAAGCCGCTATGTCCTTATTGATTTTCTATTTGGATGATCTATTCATAGCTGTCAATGATGTATTTAGGTCCTCTACTATAATTGTGTTGTTAGTTTTTCACCTTAGTTTTGTTAGTAGTTGCTTTATATATTTTGGTGCTTCCTAATTGGGAGCACATATATAGGTTAAGTGTTATGTCTTCTTGCATTGTCCCCTTTATCATTATGAAATGTCTATCTCTGTCTCTTGTTATTTCTTTAATCCTTAAGTCTGTTTTGTCAGATACAAGGGGAGATACAAATAAACTTGAAATTATCTTCTGGAGGGCAGGCTCCAGATAATACAAGGTTTCCCTGCTAGGTGAGTGCTCTAGGAACCCATCTGCATCAGTGTACCAGGTGGCATTGCTGTGGGAGCCTGAATTTAACTTCAACAAATATTTTTTGGAGAGTCTTTCAATGCATTTATCCATTTAATGTTGGATGATTTCTACAAACAATGGATGGCATGACAACAAACCTGCCTACACCATGCTGAGTGTTCAGCAATTTTTTACCAAAAACGGCATGACCCTCATGCCACACCCTCCCTATTCAACTGACCTTGCTCCCAGTTACTTTTTTATTTTGTTTCTCTGGATTAAAAAAAGTCCTCAAAGGGAAATATTTTGCTGATGTGGTGTATCTGGGTTTTTGCTCTCCTCTGAGTAATGGTAATTGCCAGACCACAGATGGCTCACCCCTGTATCTTCTCCCTTGTCACTGGCATTAGCCACAATGTGTGTCTGCCACTCATGAACTGTGTCTCCAGTTCTCAGGGCTACATATATTCTTTTCTTTAACCTGACACTGCTACAGTTTCTTCTGGGGCCTGATGCTGGGAAGGTGGGGGGCAGGAAAGCCCTGGGAGGGTGGAGGAGGTGGCCAGTTTCTGTGGCTTTGTCTTCTGACTGTTAGACCACAGCTGTCACACTCTGTATTTGGCCTCTGCCCCTAGGTCTCTGCCCCATCTCTGCGTTTAGCTGTATTATATGCTGATCACTCAGGCAGGAACGCTGGGGCCACACAAAGTTCACCTGCAGTCTCAATCCTCCCCTCTCCAGGGACCACAGTGAGCTCCAGGCTGTGTCAGCAACCTTCGTCTCTGCACTTCTTTCTTCCCCTTTCCTGTTTACCCCGATCTGCCTATCTTCATATTTTTTGATGTGCGGATGTCTCAGATGTGTTTGTGTGTTGCACAGGGAATCCCTTGTTGAATTACAGCTGTTCAAGGGGAGAGATCATGGAGGATTCCTTTATGCTGCCATGTTTCTGACATCATTCATTATTAATCTAATTTTTAAAAAGTACACATAAAATAGTGTATACAATATAGTTATATAGCTTAGATAATAATAATAATGAAACATATGCCCATGTATCCACAACCAGCTTAAGTAGAGCAATAATAGTATTTAGCAACCTGGTTCTTGTGAATTGTGCTTTTTACAATATCATAACAATTAATATTCCATAAATAAATAAAATATGAGTATAAAGATTCATTGTCATTTATGTGAGTATGGTGAGAATGTTTTGGAAATAATGAATAAAGATAAGTCACTAAAATTATTATTAATTAGAGTTTGAGTAAAAAGCCTAAAAAAGTTGAGAAAAAAAATTCCAAAAACATGAAATGCATCTTTCTTCAGAATTTGTCTTTAGTTTCTCATTCCAGTTGAGTGAGACTACAATCTGAATTATGGGAAGGTTTTGGTTTTTTTGGGGGGTGGGGGGTAGCTCCCTGGCTAGAAATTGAACCCAGGCCATGGCATTGAGAGTGTCAGAGCCTAGCCATTATACCACCAGGGAACTCCCTATTATGGGAAGGTTTTTGTATTAAACATGATATAAAATTCTTTATCAGATTCATATTTAAATAAAGGGCTTTGGCCCAATACATTGAAAGTTCAAACTTTCAAATGAAAGTTCATTGACAATTTGTAAGTTAAAATAAAATGCTCTGATATAAATATATTACTTTTCAATTAACTTGATTTCAAAGCCATTTTTTTTGTGTGTTCATCTGAAAAACTACCCAATTCAAGGATTATGTATAAAAGAATTTCAACATTGATTATAATATAATGAGAAGTTTTGAAGAAGGTATCTATAAGGATACCTTATTCAAGTGTTGACTAAATACCACATCCTTAGTCAGGACTTACCAAATGATCCTGGCTACTCTTGCCCTTCTTCAGGCCTCTTTAGTTTCTACCTGTAATTTATTTATTTATTCATATTATTACTTACTATTAGTCATTACATTTTATTTATATTTATTTATTATTTATATTTATTTTATTTATATTTATTTTCTTTCTTTACAAGAATGAGTTTCATGAAAGCAGGGGCTTTGTCTTATTGATCACGTTATCTTCAGTGCACAGGAGCAATGACAGAGTTGTTGGCCAATAGAATAGGTGCTGAATGTTTATTGAGAGACTCAGAAATGGAATTAGTGTGAATCTGGAAGGCAGTTAGGGTTCTGAGAATTAGTGCTAAAGCTTGAGAGACAATTAAGATTTTCTAGGAAAAAGGATGGGGAACAACAATCCTGTCAGAGCAAACAACATGTGTAAAAGTTTGCATCTGTGAAACAATGGCCAATGTTCAAGACTTTCAAAATGATGCACTGATGGATTCTTATGATACAGTGCTATAAAATAGGCTGGGAAAGAAGTGTTTTAGTCAATAATAAAGGACTAAAAATTTTGCATTTTATGTTATAGATTATGGAGTTCTTGATGTATTTCAAACATGAAAATGACATGTTCATTTTAATATTACATCAATTCAAAAACTAGCATAGGTATTGTGTGTAGAAACAGGTAAGTGATGAATGTACTGGAATCAGGAATGTTAAATAGTCCAACACTCAGACAATAAATTATTAAGGATTTGGTGAATTCATATGGGAGTAGAGAAATTTTGGTTGTTGACATCAAGCATATAAAACACTACCTGAGTTGTTGAATTGAGAAGAATGGTGGAAGTCTGCATCAATCACTACGGAAAAGGAAAGAAAAACAAAAGGATTTTTTCCCTGAACACTCAGGAAGGTGTGTATTTTTGTTTAATAATTAGGGAGTGTAAATCTGAAGCCAGAGTTTTGTATGGTATTTCTGTGTCCATGGTTTGCTGACTGAAGAAGAAGCAATATGCTGTTTAAGTCTCAGGAAATATGGCTAATTTCAAAAATTTGGCAAATATTTCACTTGGAAGGAGAATCTGTATTTGGAAGAGTGATTGCCCTTTATCCTTAGAAACATCCTATTCAGAAGGAAGGGAGAGAAATAGGAAGAGTAGAGGACCTTCAGGGACTGAGAACAATCCCATCTTCTCAAACAGAGGGAAAAGGGGATGAAAAATATTTAGTTAACCAAGTTCTTCCACATCTGCTTCTGACTGACAGCAGAGCATTTATATTATATGAAAATAGAGGGCTATTTATTTTCATCCTAGCAAATTACTGAACACTTCACAATGCATGTGAAAAGCAGCTTTGTTATTCAGAATGAAGTGGAAGAAATCAGCAAATCTATATTTTTTGGGTTCCTTTTCACGTTCTTGGCACTTTTTTATTTGCAGATTCTATGCCATGACAGGTTCTCTATTACCTGTAACTAGAAAGAAAAAAAAATGAGCTAAGTTTGCTGTGTTCTGTTCTATTTAACCTTCCTATTTGGAATTGATGATATCACCCATTGCTGCTTGGTGGGATGAGTAGGGTGTGGCGTACTGACTGATGCAGAGGATGCGGAATGATAAATCGTGTGCCTCTTTCTATTGCTATTTCACATATAATCCTTATGGTTTGTTGCTCTAGTTTGTAGATGACTCAGGCTTCTGAATTCTATTCCTATTTCCTTTGGCTTACCTCCTCTGAAACCATTTTACTACTCATTACAATAATGACTTAGAAAAAAAAGAGAGAATAAAATTAAAACTAGGTTGATGGTTTAAATTGGAAAAATGTTTGGTATGGTGGGGGCTCAAATTACTAAATAAAGTTATTTTGGAAAACCGATTAGCTTTCCACTGGTCTTAGTGAAACCTGTTCTTAGATAATTCTATCTCATCATATGGTTAGTTACCAGCTATCTGGATGATACATATCTGTATCTTCGGCTTCAATCTTCCTTCCATGCTACAGAATTGCATATCCAGCTGCCTTCTGGACAACTCCATCCATGTATTCAACAGGCATCTTTCTCTTTTATATGTTTTATATCTAAAGGCATCATCAGTTATCCCAAATCCTCAGGAAAAAAGTCTAGGTGGCCACCTCGACTTTGCCCTCTCACTGGCCATACTCAATCAACTATCCATTCTTCTCAATTTTACTGCCTTCTTATGCCTGCCATTTTTAAAAAGCAATTTCTCCCCTTCTTCACTAAATTATTTTATTTCAGGGCATTTTTATTTCTCTGAATTCCTACAAAAAGTTCTTAATTGCTATGCATGTTCGCCTATAATCCATTCTCCACACTGACAATATACACTGCACTCTGAAGCAGAAAGATCTTTCCAAAAAATAGATTTTACAGTGTCTTTTACATGTTAAACCAGATAGAAGGGATTGTGTTGCTGTGAAGAATGGTACCCGTGGAACTAGTTGCCTGGGTTTGAACTCTGGATCTTCCACTTACTAATGTGTGATTTAAGATCCTTAACCTCTGTTTATTCATTTTCTTCTTCCTAAATGGATACGCTAACAGTAGTGCCTAATCCATAGAACTGTTATGAGAAGTAAATAATCTAATATTTGTAGAATTTATTATAGAAGCTAGCATTTAATAACTTAATAATAATAATAATAATAATAATTATTATTATTACTACCTTTCGATGGATGTGCTTGGTCTTGAGAATTGTTAAAATCTGCAACCAATATTATTTCAAAAACTTTCTATGATTTAGCCTGAGTTTTTCTAGCCTGATCGCCTATTACTTCACCTCTCCTAATTTTGTCTAGTGAGACTAAAACACTCATTTTCTATTATTTTGTCATTTAAGCTATCATTTAAAGATTTTTAAATATTAGCGAGCCAATCAATTTTTAATTACTGGTGTAATTTGGTTTTACACTTTAAACTCAACACCTTTATGCTGGAGGCATATGCAATCAATGAGATATATTTTTCAACTTGTTTCTCTTTTCACTTTCTTAGTTTTGGAGAGTTAATTTCTAATAATAATGTATTAGAAAGATATCCCTCAATTATATTGCAAATGGACTTTTTCTGTAACATTTTCCTCTACATATATAGCTAAATTGAACATTTCATTTGGTTTGATACATTATAATATCTAAACAGTTATCACATCCTGATCTTGTTGAAAGATGTTATTTATTGACTACCTACTAGGTTTTGTAAAGTGTAACATACAATTTAATATCTTCATTAAACATTTTAAGGTATAAAGAGATATTATTAATACTATGTGGGGACAAGAGATGTAAAATGGTACTCTCTTGGACGAACTTGGTGGGTACATGGTCACTTTATTTATTTATTCCTCACAGTAAAGGCTCAAGTTAGGTTTTATAACTTTCATTTTATAGGTGAGTAAACTTGTCTGAATAAGTGACAGAGATAAGCATTGGATCTAGAGTCAATCTTTGATGTCCATATTCTTTGTACCATGCAGTGTGCCTTAATTTACAGTACTTTTGACTTTCAATGTCTTCATTCAGTCAACCAACTTCTCTCTAAGTAGACTTTCCTAAGGAAAAATAATCCAAGTGAATATTTGAAAAAAAAAATAAGAGAAACAATACTTACTGATGAAAAATTTCTATTGATGTGAAAATAGTTAAGTTTCTTGGAAAATATGTCATAATCTATCACAAGCTTGTTCAACCCGTGGCCTAGGAGAATGGCATTGAATGTGGCCCAACATAAATTTGTAAACCTTCTTAAAATATTATGAGATATTTTTGCAATCTTTATTTAACTCATCAGCTAATGTTAGTGTTAGTGTATTTTATGTGTGGCCCAAGAAAATTCTTCCACTTTCAATGTGGCCTACGGAAGCCAAAATATTGGACACCCCTGATCTATCAAGATGAGATTATCTCATCCTCTCCAAAAATTAAAAACATAATTGTAATAAGCATTTGAGTCAAAGCAATATTTTGTAGCACTTCCCTGATTAGTTACCATTTTATTTAAAAAAACGGGGTTGAACTTTCATCTTATTCTTATGCAAATGAATTTGTGAATATATTTTACCATGCTTAATATTAACATATATGTATATACTTAGGATATAGCAAAAGCAATCATATTCTTTTTCTTGTTACAATGACATTATTATTATATTTTGTTCTCAGTCCTTTATAAAATAAATTGTGTTTCAGTTTCAGAAAGAAAAGCAGTTTCAACGTATATTAATCTAGGTAAGAGGCACTATGGCATCTTATAAATATTAACAGTTTATTCTGCATTTGTAAGTTTGAGTTTATTGTGATTTTTAAACTGCTTGTGACTTATAAATTATATATCCATTCAATCTCATGCTGGGTAATATTTCAAAGTTTCAAAAATAAAATATGCTTTCTAGGGGGCATCTGTTTTGAGAAAATGAATACAACAGAGTTATTATCCTTTGGATTTTTAAAACATTGGCTGATCCTTATGATTATTCATCATGACTTCAAAGGAGAAAAATGAAACTTAAATCACTTTCTATTTCTGTAGTATAAAAGCAGAAAGTATGCAGGCAACAGCTAAGAAGAGGGTGGGGGTGATGCAAGATCATTATGTAGAACACTAATTCTTTAACCTTGTCAGAATGAGAAGAAGATGTTTTATGAAACCAGTGATTAAATTTCTTAGAGCACAGGAGAGATAACTGAAATCTTCCATGTGTCAGAATAAGTGGCAATAAAAAAAATAAAATAAAATAAAGGAAGCCAGCACAAGAGCCATGTTTATGGCTGGAGCGCTAAATTTGCTTTTGTACTGTCTTGATTAAAATGCAGCCCTAAGACCTGGGTAATGTGTATTATCTGAATACACACATTTGTGTTTTCAAAGCAAACATTATTGCTGTATGGCATTATTTAGTTCGATTAGGATAAGCTTCAAGAAGTTCTAAATCATATTATAATTTCAATTTAGATATATATAAAAACACAAGATTATTAGGAGACCCAAGCCATCTAGCTCCAGAAAATAAACTTGCTTGTGGTAAATCTAGTTGGCACAATTTGACACCACAATGAAGGTTTTATTTTGTTTTAGGACATGGGTATGTGTCTGACAATAAAAAGCAAGAAATACTTGGTGTATTTTATACATACATGTGTGGATTGTAACACTGGAAAAACTGGAGAGATTTTATTTTGGATACATTGAGATGAAAGATAACAAAAGTAGCTAATCAGCTACTTAACAGTGTTTAAAAAATTCAAACTATCAGGCAGGCCAGAGAAGGCTGAGTGAAGCGAGAGAGTAAGAAGCCAAGAGACAGAAGGAAAAATTCTAAGAGTAAATGTAATTGATAAAATAAATTTTGCATATGAAAACCTGAAATCACAAAGTTGATTAACTAGAAGACTGGTGAATAACTTCAATGAAAAGTATTTCTCACCATATGAAAAAATTAACCCAAAGGATCCTTTAATAATGTTCTAAATGTTTTACAAAATATTATCTACTTAAGAGAGTCTTGGGACAAAGACATTTATTACTGAAGAATTATAAGTCAGAGCTAAAGGAAGCTTAATTAAAAAAGAAAAAAAGTAAAGTGACCCTGAAACTAAAAGTACACCAGAGAAGATTGTCTATTCTTAAATTTGGATGCAACCGTAGGATTTCCCTGATGACTTGGAGTATTATTGATTAAATTGTTTTTTTAGTTCTGAATAGTAATGTAACATTCTGCCTACTAACCTCAGTTGCAAAGATTGTCCAGAAATAAACATAAAGTAAGGACATTAAAAATTCAGAATTCTGTAGGAGAAAACAGAAATCAATTAAGGTGAGTGAGGAGATTTAAAATGTTTTGGGAATGAAGCAATGTACACTACATCATCTAATATTGGAAGTACGAAATTTTAAGAAAATTTGGCTTGAGGCAGTAATTTTTTTTCTCAAAAAAATGTGCTGGAGTGGTTAGGAAACTTATAGAAGTTCTATGCTCTTTGGTACATTCGGCAAGGTAAGGCCAGTTTGGAGACATATTATCAGAGATTATATTTTTGGTGAAGGCTCAATCTCAAAGTTGTGCTGTTGTACAACTTTTAATTTTTCCCATCTTAAACCTCATCTAGATACAATCTCTGGGCAGAAACAATCTCCTTGCTTTCTCTCTTGCTTTCCCAGGTAAAAATCACATGTGAGGGACATATTTTAATGTGTTTTTGTTTGTGGGGCAAAGATGGTAGTGGCATTTCCAATTTTACCATATTCATTCAAGTATTAATGATACAGTTTCATGGCAATGTTTCTATTTTAATAATAAATATTATGCATTGTTTATAACCTCTGTCAACTCAATTTGATAAATCTCCTGTCAGAGATGTTGGATATAAAGGGATGAATTAAAAAAATAAATATTAAAATTTAAAAGAGAAGCATTTTATTACAGAGATAGGTTTGAAGCAGATATAGATGACAAAATATTTGTGAAAGAAATGAAGAATAGAATAAAGAACACATTGACACATCATACTCAATGGATATGAAACTATGATCTTTTATCATGTCTTCAATTTCAACATTCATCACTTTCTATGTAAAGTAATATGTGGTGAGCACTCAATGTAACACATAGATGATGTATTCCAGAATTGTACACCTGGAACCTATGTAATTTTTACTAACCAATGTCACCCCAATAAATTTAGCAATAAAGAAAAAATATATTACTATAAAAATAAAATGTTGGCTTTCTTTTTTGAAAAAAACAC
Source organism: Lyroderma lyra (assembly GCA_004026885.1). Taxonomy (NCBI): domain Eukaryota; kingdom Metazoa; phylum Chordata; class Mammalia; order Chiroptera; family Megadermatidae; genus Lyroderma; species Lyroderma lyra. The sequence goes on from PVJL010006112.1 coordinate 41,928, forward strand.
TATAGTTTTATTAACTGTAGTCTCCGTGCTCTACATTACATCCCCATAACTTATTTTATAACTCAAAGTTTGAACCCCTTCATCCATTTTGCCCATCCCTATGTTTCTGTATCTATGAGCTTCCATTTTTGTTTTAGATTCCAAATATAAGAGAGATCATAAAAAGAATATATTTAGACAAATTAAGCAAAATGCTTGCAGTTTTTCAAATAAAGGAAAGTCATAGGAGCATTGAATCTTTACAGTATTTATGCATACACTAATAGACATGCCAAACTCCAGGACTGTGCAACATAGAGCCAGGACCATGCTCATGCTCAAGTTGTGCTTAGCAATTTGGTTTTCAGAAAACAAAATCATTCTTGAAATTAAGTTGATGCTATACATGTCATTCATATCAAGCTAATCATTCATTCATGTGGGACCCTCTCCTTTATGGAAATTTCCTTTTTGCTTGCTGTGATAAGATTGTCCCACTTTTGGATCTATCTATCTCCTTTTTAAAAAACCTTACTTTCTCTTTTATATCTCATTTATACTTGCAATATAAATGAGGTAATCTTTGTTTATGTTGTTATGAATCACCCAGAGATTTTGCTAAGAATTTTATTACATGACTTTAAAGTGAAGCTTCAAGTGAAAGAGTATGTATAAGGTGACAGACTCTAGGGTTTTTCACACATCTCTCAACCCTATAAATCTTCCTTTTTCTGAATTACTCTTGGGTGAAGAATATTAATTGGAAAAATGATTTATGGTTATAGTAATGTTTTAATTTTTTAAAATATACTTCACATAGTGTGTGGAAAGGCAAGAATTGGATTAAAAGCAAATATGGTTAAGTACTATTAATAACAAAATAAATTATTAACCAAAATATTAACAAAATATTAATAAGAAAATTCCCAGGTATGGGGGGAATTTTTACAATGTTGCAATAAAAGAGTTTCTTCTTGACTTGCTGGTTAATAACTAAAGTCAGCTTACTGGTGTGCTTACCATGTGTTTGGACTTGTGCTAAGTGCATTATATGCATTATATGGGTTCTAGTTATAGTTCCTGTTTTACAGTAGAGAAAAACTGAGGCTCAGAGAATTTAACTAACTTGACCATGGTAAAATAAACAAAACACTACAACCAAAACTGATAAATAGTTGAACCTAAAGAATGGTTTCTGAAATACATGCACATTTTCTATTGAATGAATGAATACATAAATGAAGTTAACTCATCTGCCTTTAAGCTTGCTTTGGTAGACATCCTAGAATACTTCCAGATGTCACGTAGTCTTTCTATTCTTATTCTTTTATTCTTATTTTTATTCATATTCTCAAAGTTCTGTACATTCTCTGTATTTTTAAATTTTGATAACTTATCATATGATTTCATTTATATGAAATGTCCAGAATAAGCAAGTTTGTAGACACAGAAAGTAGATTAGTAGTTGCAGGGGCAATAGGGAGAGCACATCTCATTGTGTTAATTTGGTGTAAGTAACAGTCATATTTAGTTTAAAATTTTTTGCACATGGTGAATCTCTTGAGGAATTCTAACATGTCTTAAACCAAAATCTTGAATGAAACATTTGAATGAAAAATTAAGCTACTCAAGCCCATTATGAAGAGTATATAAGAAATATGTGACAGTTTTAATGACACCTACAAATGACAAAATACAGACATTGGTATGTTAAGCAGGAATTATGCATGTTGATTATATTGCTAAAATTAGTAAAATGGTGGTGAGATATGTATTCTTTTCGATAATAGCATGGCTGTAAGGGTTAATCTAACTGCCTTATTTATGATAGTATCAGATAAGCATTCATATTGCTCCCTTGGTATTTGACAATACAACAATCTACTTTAGGATTACTGTAAATCTAATTTTTGTTCCTTTATTTTGATTTTTATAAAGTAGCATACAACTTTACAACACTATTGATAATATTTAAAAACATTTTTACAATTTCAAAAGGATGAATGAGTTCTTCCTTTTAAAACTGGGTAATTGAAGAGATCTGTAGTGATCAGCTAACAGAAGGCTAATAAATTTATTCGGGACAAAATTTTGGATAAAGAGAATTTTCACTAATGATTGAGGTTTTGAATAGGCTGTTAAACTGTACACAATTGCCTCATTTATTCTCTTTTGGAGGGTTGTCATTTCTAAGTTTTACTTAAATAATAGTCACTTTAATATGAGAAAATATCATCATAATCTACCTTCATTTTGTTTCAAAATCAGAGGGTAAAGAGGGTTAAATATGTGGTGAGGGAAGAAGAATTGACTCTAGGTGGTGAACACACAATGCAATATACAGATGATGTATTATAGAATTGTACACTTGAAACCTATATAATTTTACAAACCAATGTCGACACAATAAATTTAATAAAGATAAAAACTTACATTATTTGATTGCAAATATTTTGCCTTTTTATTGATTTGCCAATTATCTTCAGTTTTATTTCATGCTTTTTCTTGCTATAGGGTATATACTTTTGCTTCTAGACTTTCCTTCTTCCTTTATTATTTTATTATCTTTTGTTTCTTAGCAATGAAATGATAAATTCATGTTTACTGAAACATATTGTCTCTGTTAACCTACCAGCATTAGCCAGGTATCCATTTTCCTTTTCATCATGATAAGAAATGCATTGCTTGATAAGAAAATATATCCTAGACAAGCAGTTTGAGGTATTATGTTTTCATGTTGCTATTATCTGCAGGCATTGCTTCCAAGGGAAGAAAATTTGTCTTCTGTTGGCAAATTGTTATTCTGCTCATTACTTTGTTCTCATTATAATGTCTTCATCTTAGCAGTGCACAATTTCTGTGCACAATATGTCTTGCTGTGTTTGTGATGGTTTTAGTACTGAGATGCTGCCTTTGACATGACAAGGGTTTGTGTACTGATAGGTAGAAAAGAAATCTTCCATGAACCGAGTGATGAATTAACAGAAATAACAGTGTTTAGATATGTAAGATTATTGATTTATGTATTTAGTCGACATTTATCATGCACACTTTAAGCATAATTCAGTATAAAATGATTGGGGAATGTGGTAGGCAAATGAAAAACTGACTCTAAGTAGTTTATAATCTGTACTCTAGTCATATCCTTCGTATGCAGAGTTTCTTGTTCTATAAAAATGTGCCTATGCATTTGTAAAGCTAGAAAACATCCTTTCCAAGAATTACCTTAAGTATTTCTCTTACTTTAAACATGAACAAATTCAGATCCTCTTCCAAAAATCACCTTTCAGGGAGGACCCCATAACTTATGTTTCTGCCTACTGCATTTCTAACTTTGGAAGAAATCTCCTATACTAGACACTAAGATAAGCTCTCTATATGTCATATATTAATTCTCTCAATAAATCTACCAGCCTCACACTAAAAATAGGAAATAAAAACATTATGGTGGTAAGGATCCAGGTTTGTCTAGTCTCAGAGGAAGAGTCCTTAATCACTACATTCAACTCATAACACACTTCATGTGTTACATGAATGTTTTCTTCATCTAACAAAATAAACTCCATGATTTATAAACAAACACACTTCCTTTTTTAACTTTTCTCAGCTTTCACTTTTCCATTATTTATGTAGTGCGGATTACTTTTAATCTCTGAGGAAAACATATTGGTGAATCAATTGTAAAAAATTATCTCCATAATATCTCTCTGGAATATTTCTTGTTTCAATTCACCTTCTTCTTTCATAAATTTACTTGCTCATGAATGCACTTTTCAAAGGCACTATATTATGCTTCAAAGGTTTATTGATTGTGTTGTTCCAGGCATTTTATCCTTTCAATACAGAGTTCATTATTCTCTTTTGTTTTTTCTTTGTAAGGGGTTGGTCTCCAGATGACTCCAATTAACTACTGTATTTACAGGTAGGATAATTTTATACTGACTTCATATTAGGTCATTAATTAACAAGAGGACACTTGTACATTTCTAGGTTTCAAGGAGGAAGAGCGTAAATGAATGTTTTCATTCAGCAATTAGTTAAATTCCCCAGAGAACTTGAATGTCTTTAATATCTTATACCACATCTAAATGGTACTTTTAACCTTACTGTGACTCAAAACATTTTTCTTTTTCTATTTATATGTCTAGAAAAGGCAGAATGCCATGTTGGAATGCCATTTTGCTTCATTGATGACTGTAGAAGAGAAAAAAAGCATTCTTCAGAGTTGGGGTAGCTTTGAGAGGCTGGAATAAGAGGCTGAACGAAGATTTGGAACAGTGTATCAACACATTTGAGGGAAAAATTAATCCAAATTAATGACAGTTAATTAAAAAATTGATCCAATGAAACTGCTGTTCTAATGTTCAGGGCATTATATTTTTTACTGTATTGGGGAAACGTTTTTGTCTCATGCCCATATATAAGTAGGTGTTTCTCTTTTTAGAAGGAGGTTTTAACTAACCGTAAAAACTTCAGAGCAGAGAAGAAGAGAAAGAGTTATTAGATTATTAAGAAAAACAGACCTAAAAAAGTATACTAGTTATTGTTACTAAGTATATTATTTATAGTAGAATTTAGACCATATTCTTGTTACTTAATATAAATGCATTAAAATGTGACAGGATTGTGCCAAATAACCTAAGTAAAAACTGAATATGGATATTAGTATATTTAGAATTTTCTGGCAAAACTTAAAAACTATATTCTTCCTATAGGTCTGAGAAAAATTCCAAGAGAAATCAAAACATCAACTCATTCAGGATCAATTTCTTCCATGATTATCTGATATTGATGTTTTGAAATTCAATGTAGAATTATGTAAAATACACGTATGCACCAGACATAGATTTCAACACGGGTAAATAAGAATAATAACCAACCTTTTTCTCATTACTATCAATGGATAACTTTGCACATTTCATAGTTTATTTTGTACACATTTAATCATTGTGAATCTAAGATAGTTAATAAGGATGGGCTTTTGCAATGAGGTAGTATTTTTAGTTTTTAGTTTTTTTGTTGCTTGTTTATTTGTTTTTGACTGGATCAAATAAAATTCTGGCACTTGAATATTGCTCACGGAATCCGCCTTTGCACTGCTCTTACAGGACTCTTTCTCTGTAAGTATACAGTCATTGTCAGTTATAGAAGGAGGAAGAAACAATGACATAAAATTAAAAAATACATTCTTCACCCTATTCTACAACATATCGGAACTTAGAAGATCCTACCTCATCTCTACTGTTTCACTTCATCCTTAACACAAATATACGTCAGCTAGAACAAGCTTGTCCAACTCACGGCCTGCAGGCCACATGCAGCCCAGACAGTCTTGAATGTGGCCCAACACAAATTCACAAACTTTCTTAAAACGTTACAAAAATTATGCATAAACCTTTTAAAGGCACATCAGCTGTCATTAGTGTATTTTATGTGTGTCCCAAGACAATTCTTCTTCTTTCAATGTGGCCCAGAAATGTCAAAACGTTGCACACCCCTGAGCTAAAATAAGGCATGAAACTCCACCACAGGACTATGGTGTCTTGATACAAGTAATTTGTACCAAGACTAGTATTTCAAATTGTTGTTTCGTTTTGCCTTCTGGCAGGTTTTACCCTCCCTTTCATTAATACTACCCTCAAGTACACCTCATTTACATCATATTAAGATGCTGGGTGAGTGGGATGTATGCCTCTTTTGTGTGAATATGGACATGGGAAAGAATAAAGGCCTGGCACTTCTCTGTCAGAGAATGTAAGGGATTTGAAGATCTAGAATTGATTTTGTTAAAACTATCTTGTATTTACATGAACTACTGCGACACATGTACCTCCTTCTGAATTGCACTGATTTTAACAATTTTTAAGGTAATATTCAGTCTCTTTTGGGTTAAAAAAAGAGTTCAATCCCTACTTATTCTCTGCTTTTAAGCCTGTTTTACTAGAATAATATCTGGGGCTACAGGTTGAGAATAATATAAGAATAATATAAGGTTTTATACCTGGGTGGCTTTTTGGGTACTGTTTCTTTCTTCCTCTTCTCTCTGGTCTGTGCATGTATATTGACTGGTATTTAATAATTTCTGGAGCTATTTATATGCCTTTCCGACTCAAACACTGAGCACTCTGCAAGTCTCTGATACTAAAATCTGAAGGGAGTGTAACTTGTGATTTGTTTTATATTATTTAGGCAAGGTTTGGATTAATGACTTTTTAAGGCAGATTCAGTATCATTGGGTCTAAAAATTCCAATTAAGACCTCTTGAATCTTACAACTCAAATTATACTTTCATTCTCTTTCATTTACCTCATCAACATTTATTGAGCATCAACCCTATCCCAGCAACCGTGCTCAGTTTCGAGAACCATAGAGGTGATCTCAATCCTGGATGAGCTCATGGTATTTGGGCTTCAGAAAAATGATAAGCAGTATTTTATAATATTCACTATACGTAAAAAAGTTGCAACTGAGAAGTAAACTAAATAGCCTTGCGGCACCAGGGGAAAAGAGACTCTGAGGTAGTTGGGAAGGCCTTTGTGAGAAGGTGGCATTTGATCAGAGAAGTGCTTAAGACAATTGTTAGAACAGATCCATTTCAACTACAGGTGGAAGATATCTTGCTGCTATGTATGTGGGACAATGTATCCCATCATTTCTCTGCCCTCTATATAAGATTTTTAGGGGAATTTAGAAATATCAGAACTGCAATAGAGGCTTCACTTGTTATTACAGTTAGTAAAACAGCTGAGTGTGTTGAGATGATCAGTATCTGCTTCAAACAAAATATCCAGAGATTTTGGAAGATGTATTTCATTTAATATATTTATTGCCTGCTTTAAAATTATAATATGGCTTATCATTGCTATCTCATTTTAAGACCCAAAATAATGTACTATATTTTTCTTATTCTTTTAGTTTTATCATTGTCTCCAATAATAGATTTTAAAATTAGCATTTGTCTTAGTCTGTTCAGGTTACTATAACAAGATATCATATACTGGGTGGCATATAAACAACAGGTTTCTCACATTCTAGAGGCCGGATGTCCAAGATCAAAGGCTGGGTAGATTCGGGGTCTGGTAAGGACCCGCTTTCTGATTCACAGATGACTGTCTTTTTACTATAACCTCACATGATACAATTAGGCAGGGAGCTCTTTAGGGTGTCTTTTATAAGGGCACTAATCCCATTCATGAAGGCTCCACTTTCCTGACCTAATCACATCCCAAAGTCTCACTCCACATCACCACATAGTGTTTAGACTTCAACATATGATATTGGGGAGTGGGGAGTGGGGAGCAGAAGCATGAGATTTGTAGTAGTATCAACCCAGAGTGTCTTAATCCTGGTACTGTTAACATTTTAAGCCAGTAATTCTTTGCTGTAGAGAGGTTGTTTTGTGTGTTGTAGGATGTTAGCAGCATCTCTGGACTTTACCTATTAGATGCCAGTAAAACGCTCTTGGGACAACTAAAAATTCTTCACATATTGCCAAGGGTCCCCAGGAGGGCAAAAATCTCCTTGTTTGAGAATTACTGATTTAACTTAATTCAACAGTTTTTAAGTTCTCTTTGTTTTTCAAGCCAGATATTATCCTAGAATTATCCCTGTCATTTAGCATAATATAATATTATTATTACTATCATTATTATTTTGTGTCTGGATGGTCACTAACAATGTAGTTTTTAAGCAGAGAGAAATGTTATCCTTGAAAATATTCAGGATTTTCTTAGGCAAGTGAGCCAACTGTAATATAGATCAACTTTTTCCTCCCTCAGAGAAATAGATATATTAGATACTTTTAAATAGAATCGTAGAAAAAGCTTGGGCCCAAGATGTATAGCTCTCCCTGCCTACCCTGGGCCATGTCTCTTTTATATGCTTTTTACAACGCAACAGAACACAGCTTGAAATTTCGCTGCGAGTCTATAGGTTATAAGACATTTCCCTGGATGGTCAGAGGTGGGAGGGGGAGATTAAGAACAGTAAGAAAATGGATGGCAGGAAGCACCTTTGCTACTTCAATTTGACCTGTGAGTGCCTAATACTCCAAAGTAATAGAGGTAGCAAATCATGAGAGAATGAAAAAAAGAGTTATTGTTCAGAGAATTCTCTTAGATGCTTCCCAACTTAAAACTAGGGCGAGGCTGGTCAGGACACAATACTAAGAAGAGAAATATAACCGTGTATTTACTACTTCAATGCTACTTCCCGATATGGTATGAGAGGAAAGCATCTCTTTGCTTACCCTCGTCCTCTTGAGGTTTCTTCATTAAATTGTCAAAAGTTCCACTGAGCATCACAGAAATTGAGTTTCCCATTTTCTGAGCAAAAATGAAAACGTTGAATGAATGGTAAATGAAAAATGATGCTTTAAAGAAAACTAAGCTCAGTGATCACATTATAGAATGCAGGACACTCAGAAAACAGAAAAAAATTATTCTAAAGTCTGTGTCATTGTTTGTACTTTAGTATTTTATGTACATGGAAGCACACAGAAAACCTTTTAAAGTAGTTCTCTTCTTAAAGAGAAACCTTTGGAAATTGCTAATTAAAATGCACAGTATTGCCAAAGGATGCTAGTTTAAAATTCTATTATAGAATCTCCTCTCTAGAATCTATTAAACACAGCTCTGTTGGGGTGCTGGGCAAAAACAGCTGCACAGATACTTTTTGGTCATCTAAGAGCTTCTAATTTAAGACACTGAAAAGTTAAATATGTATATCTTGTATAAGTGGTAAAAGAATCAGTAAACATTTTTTAAATACTCCAACATTTAAATTAGTATGACCATTAGGGAGTTCCCTGGTGGTGTAGTGGCTAAGGCTTTGGTGCTGTCAATGCTGCGGCCTGGGTTCGATTCCCAGCCAGTGAACTACCCACATAACAACAAAAAAAAACCAAAACAAACAAAAAAAACATGGCAATTAATAAGATAAATAGTATGTAGTTAAAGAAGGAGCTTTTCTGTAGCTGTTTGGAGAACAAAATGTTGTTGTACCTATATAATGACAAAATTCTAGGCATAGGGGCTGTACCAAGTCTAGAGTAAAAACTAGTATGGTAGCAGGGCTAAACAATAAATCTGATTTTTATTTTACTTTTTCAAAGTATGTATGCACATATTTTAATGAGTCACATAGCACTGCAAGATTTATAAGGACCAAAGAAGTAGCTTCCCATCTCTCTCTCCTTTACTTCCATATAGTATTCCATTGTCCAGAAAAAAAGGGCAATTCATAGTTATTTTTTTCTTGAATTTAACTCTACATTTCCATGTGCCATACTAATGTTTCTATTTCTTAATTTGTAGATTTTGGTCATAATTTATTGACTTATTGTGATAGATGAGTATGCCAGGTCCCATGTGACATCCAATTAGACATCCAATTAGTTCAATTAGATGAAGGTGGAAATTGCTGGGTGAGTTTCTAATGAAGCTTCCCCTAAAAAGCTGGTGAGTCAGCTGGCAGGCACTGCTTATATTTTCTTCTACATTCTTCCTGTTTCTGAGAAGAAGGATCACAAAATGGCACCTAGGGAAGGAGAGGTGGTAGGCAGACTACTAGGCCATAATAGTCCCCAGGGATACCCATGTCCTAATCCCTGTAACCTGTGAATATGCTGCTTAGGTGACGGAAAGGACTTAGCAAGTGTGATTAAATTTATGATGCTTGAGTTGTACAAATCAACCTGGATTATCCAGTTAAGGGCAAACAAGTCACATGACTCATTAAAAGCAAAGAATCTTTCCCAACTGTGGTCAGAAAGAGATAAGATATTAAGGAAGAATTAGAGAAAATCTTCCTTTTTAAAAAACAAAAACAAATTTATGAAAAATTTCTAACTTTGGTAAAGATGCAATCCATTTTGTTTTTTCACAATTACAGTTCTAAAGACCTGGTGATCCCAGTGTTTAAAAAGTTTATTTCAAAATTTATTACAAAAACAAGACCCATGCCAAAAAGAAACAGGTTTTAGTTGGCTTGGAGTGTACAGACATTGATTTCAGATATTCTTTAAAACAGGCCCACCATTTCCTTGGAAATGAGGTAAGATGGAGTCACAGAAGAAAATGTCTTTTAATAAGCAAACTATGTGTGATGATTAAATTTGTTTCATATTGACCACAGGGTGCCGGGATAGATAGTCAAACATTATTCTGAGTGCTTCTGTGAGGGTGTTCTTGGATGAGTTTAGTGTTTAAATTGGTAGATCGAGTAAAACAATTTGCCCTAACTAATGTGGGTGGAATTCAGCCTCCATAATTGCCTGAGCCAATTCCTTATTAGCTATGCTTATCTATCATCTGTTTATCCACCCACAAACATATGCACAACCATGAGCACATGCACATGCATGCACGCGTGCGCGCGCGCGCACACACACACACACACACACACACACACACACACATTCCATTAGACTCTTGGTTCTATTTCTTTGGAAAATCCCAACAAATATACTAGTTGATCAAGATTACATGCTCCTTAGAAAATATAATCAAACAACAAAGAGAGCTGATGGGGTATATAATCCACCACCAATTGCACAGGGCACTTACGGAATGGTGAACTCAGCAGTTGCTGGCCTGTGGAGCACAAAATAAATGCATTCACTGAGAGAGGGAAAACTTATTGAAGGGAAGGGAGTCACCCCCATTTTCCATGGTCCATTGCAATAAATGGCTCCCACAGTGTGTGGGTTAGGTCTGGCTGCCCAAGAACCAAGAGTGCCCTGGGTGATGCAGCACTGACTGGGTGTGGCAGAAATCCAGGGCGTTACTAAGACAGTGCACACACATAAATTTTACCAGATGCATGTGGTCCTGGATTTGTCCCTTTGAAGGAAGGTTCAACATAGGAAAGATGGCACCTTCTTGCAGGTTGCACGTGAGGTGGGCTCCACGCAGGGACCATGGCAATTGTCTCTTCATCTGCTGCCCTGAAGTCATACAACTCAATCTTTCCCTGTTATGTCTTTGGCACCTTTCAAGTTGTTGCCTCTTCACTGGAGCCCAGTGTGTATTTGCAAGCGAGTCAGTCTGTCCACGGGCCCACTTTAAGATAATGTCTGGGTTTTCAGTCACCTTCCACCACAACAGGATGGAGGGACAGAGTCATTGCTGATTTTCACTGCTAGATGTTGTGGAGACTCCTCTTCCCTGCACAGGGCCCCTGGGCTGGGGAGGCTAGTGTGGGGCTGGGACCTGTCCCTCTTCAGGGTGGACCTCCACCACTGAACTGTCATTCTCAGTGTTCAACACCTATCTGTGAGTTTGAGGTCAGTCCTTTCATGTTTCTGCCCTTCCTACTAGTCTTGATGTGGCCTCTCCTTTATATCCATAGTTATAGGGGTTCAGGCAGTCTTCTGATGATTCTTGAGGTTCTTGTTCAATAATTTAGTTGTAATTTTAATGTGATCATGAGAGGCAGCAGACATAGCATGTACATATTCTATCAACTTGGGCCTTCTCTCTCAATTGAATTTAAAACAATAAAATGAACCAAACAAACATCAGTGTGACAGGTATCACTCCTTGCCATAATCATTATTACTGAGAAATATTTATCGGGGAGTTCCCTGATGGTGTAGTGGCTTAAGGCTTCAGTGTTGGTGCTGTCAGTGCTGTGGCCTGGGTTCGATTCCCAGTCAGGGAGCTACCCACATACCAAAAAGCAAGAAAAAAAAAAAAAAGAAAGAAATTTTTATCAATATAAACTCCTTTAATCCCAGGTGTTAATATGGTATGATGTTTGCTTTTTAAAAAATTTATTATTAAATTTGTTGGGGTGACATTGGCTAGTAAAATTATAATCCCAAAGACATTTTTTTTAAGAAATAGACCAAAAAATGATGTTTGCTTTTAATAAGTGCAATAACTAGTTTTTATTCTCAGTTACCCTCCAACTTGGTTTTATATATTTATTATCATTATCACAGTAACTATAAATATATATTAAGCACTAAATGTATGTTAAGCATTCTACTAAGATTCTTAATATATGTTACCTCAAATAATACAGGCAATGATCTTACAAGGTAGGTATTATCCAGATAAGGACAGTAAAGGGCTTAGGGATCATATGAACAGTAATAGCAGAACAGGAGTCAAATATAGGTAGTACAACTTGAAAAATTACATGTCTGTCATCAGAGAGGACTGTATTTTTAACTTCAAAATGAAATTTAAAAAATTGAAGTGGGCATTGAGGTAGAGTATCTAATAACAATCTATAATCACAAAATGTTTCTTAGAACTGCAATAGGATGGAGTAAAATCTTGATAAAGTGCTAACATTTTTTCTTTCCTTTTTTTTAATCTCTTCATTTTATCTCACATCTTAAATATAGCAGAATGGATTTAGTATATTAGAAAATGTAGTCTCCTTTAAAACTTCTGTAAGTCACAATTAAATATTTAAGATATAAATAGAATTATTTATATAGAATTTTATTTATAATATATTATTTATGAAGATTAAGAGCCCTATATAGAAATTTGCATATATAATTTTTCTTAAGAACATTTTTTTATCAAATGAAAGTAATTTTGGGAAATTTTACCTTTTTAAGTTACTTTAAATCATCCCTTCAAGGACTTATTGAAACAGATTGTAAAACTGTAAATTAGAATAGAACAAACTATCAAAGTATTTGTATTTTAAAATTGAGTAGATATAAATTCATTTGGCAAAGAATGTTCATATTTAAATGCAGAGTAGAAGTAGACATAAGTGATTTGATTTTAACTGACAATTGTCATTTACTATTCCTCAAAAAGTTAGAATGACTCTCTGAGGTTAAATTTTCTCTGTGTAATGATAGTTTAATTCAATTAGTAGTATAGAGCTACATTTGTACATGAATTTCAGTTTTTTTATTCATTAATGTGAAAACTAAAATTCATAAATGGATATATGTGTGTATGTGATTGCAGTCTATAATTTTCCTAACCAAACCAATGTTTTGTTAAAAATGTGTTTATATTAATAGCTCATTGATATATATCAGTGCTTTTATGTTAAGTTTTTGAACTCTTACTAGGAAACACCTAATATTTTCTACCAGTCTCTCAGAAATTTCTAAATAGGCTGTATTTCTACCACATTCATCATTTCTCTTACTTTTCTTAATGAATACTGAACATTAAGTTACTTTAGACAATGTCTTTAAATTACATTAAAATTGAGTTAACTCAGAAATTAAAAAACAAGGTACTACTTATATAAATGTACCAATCATTAATTTAGCCACATTGAATTGTCGGCTCTGTGATCCTGGAGCTGAACCTTGTAAATATTTCTTCTTTGCCAGCTGTCATGTGTCTAACCAAGCTTTGTCAGTAGAGTTAATGGAGAGACACTAGAGGACAAAAGGATTTCTCTTGTGGGGTCAGATGAGTTCCTAGAGGCAGGATTCTAGAATGCTTATGGTTTCTGCAGTGTCTAGCTCTTGCAACACACTCAGCATCTGTACATTAGGCTATTGCAACATGTGAATGTATAACAAGTGGCTTCTCTGAATGACCCAGCCCAGAACCCACTCAGGCAGCTTGGTAACCTCAGTGAATATCTCCACTGCCCAGATCCACAGCTACTTACTTTAAATAATATCTGAATCTCAGGCCTTGGAAATATTCTTTAGAGTTCCCTTTACTACTTTCTAGTTAATATTCTGTTTCTCCAATCCCCTGTTATAGTTATTAATTCTTTATATTAAAATTTCCCTTTTCAAATTATTGTATGGTTTCTGTCTCCTCAATATAATCAATAACAAAGAGTTATATATACTATATCCCCAGTGAAACTGAATATTCTTCAACATTTACATTGTTGAAGAGATATCTGTGCATATGATTTGTCTAAGATATCTGTAGAGTAGATAGAAGCCAAGGAACCCCCCAAGACAATCATTTATTTATAATACAACTTCCTCAGAATACTTAGTTTACTGTGACATTGAAACATAGCTAATAGGGTATTGGAAAGCATTTAATTAGTGGAGATAACTGGCTTTGGCAAAGAAATGAATGCAAATCATGACAACAAGATAGTTTTAAACATATTAATGTGGCAAGTTCCAAGTTAATGCTGTTTCTTTCCACATTGAAATAAACAAATTTAATGCATGAATGTGCAGAAGAAGTAGTCATTCCCAGACAAATTGTATTCCTATTACAAGGAATGCACGAGTCCACCGCAGACTTAGAAGGTTTAAAAGAGAATATATGTCAACTTGAAAAGTACTTAACTTCACTTCAGATATTTCCATTCTAAAAAATGACTATTAAGATAGGAGTCAATGGAATCCTAAATAGGAGAAAGTGAATACAAATCAAGAGAGGGACTTCATTATCTAGGCATTCCTAATAGCTATACAGATCCTTAGGAATTTTGGATGTGCAATAGAAATTTGTTGAATGGATGAGTAAGTTCAGATATATGTGGCTAATATTTTACTTTTCCCTTTGTAAAATAAATATTAAAAGATTTAATAATGTGAGAAAGAGATTAGAATTGTAACTTTATATACCTATTGTAGCAAACTAATCTTTGCTCTTAAAATACAGCCTGAATTATAGGTACTAGTATTAGACAGTAGCTGCTTTCACCCTTTTCTGACAATATGAAGAGAGTAGAGAAGATGATAGAAGCTTTGTTTCTAAATACTGGAAAACATTTATTTATTTTATAACATTGGAAAGGCACCATTATTATTGCAAATCACCTCTTGAATTGCTACTAGTTGGTCAAATTTTTACCATATTTGTCTTTAACATCTTCTGTCTACACAAACAATTGCATTCAAGTGGATATGAAGGAAATTATTGACTCCTATGGAGTCAGTATAGTGCGAGCAAAACTAAATATTACATTATGAACTAAAAAACGTGGGCTTCTCCAAATTCCCCATCAATCACTGCCCCACACTATATTATCTCTGGCCTCTAGGGCAAAGTAAGATAAAAACTGTAAGTCTTAATTTCTCTATTTGCAGAAGATAATTTTCTTTGTCTCATGTCACAAAGTTGTTTTGAGGATCCAAGAAGATAGTGAAGTAAACATGTTTTAGAAATTGTTAAATAATAATAAGTACAAAATGTTTTATAACAAGACCATGTTACAAAGCATGGTTTATAAGGCATGGTTAAAGAGGATGGTTTCACAAAGTTAGTAGAGATATTGATTAGTGTTTGAATAAGGGCCTATTTGGCAATGCTGGGTACTATAGAGGTGTGTTGGACACTATTATATAGTAAACAAAAGCACAGGCTTTGAAATCAATCCAGTGTAGGTTAAAATCTACAATTTGTCCTTTACTAACTGACATACTTTGGGCAAGGTACTTAATCTCATTGCTCTCATTTTTTTTCTCATGCATAAAATGGGATAATAATGTTTAATTTATAGAGTTATAAAATACAGTTAAATAAGTATGCTAAACACTTATCACACAGTCTGAGACATAGTAAATCCCCAAATACTGGTATCTCATTGTATAGTAAATCAGTTACTTTGCACACAGTACATATATATATCTATCACATTCGTAAGCTTGAGAACAAGTAAGGACCCTTCATAGCACATTCCTGTGTTAATACCATGAATCGGTCTTCAATTTCCCTACTAAGAGGAATCACATCTTAGGGCCTAACTGAAATCCTATTCTTATGTACCCAAATTTATCTAAAAATTTGTCAAGATAAATATGAAAGCTATAGTTTATTCAGACATTCATTCTTTATTTAGAAATTGGTTTGAACTTTTTAAACTTGGAACAAAATTTTTAAAATCAGTTTTGTTAGTTATAAAGAACATTTGAGAATACATACAAAAGTGAATTTATTAAAGTATATTGTGCTTTCCTAAGTACACTAGTGTTGGATTTAAATTTAGGGAAAAGAGCTCAGGTAAAACAAAAATTCCAACTATTTGTTTCATATTGAGGCAAGCCTGATACATGTAATATTATCTAGGTAAATAAAAGAAGGAAGAAAGATGTTGGTAGGAAGGAATGATAAAGGAAAGAAGAAAAAGAGGGAGGGAGGGTGGATGGGTGGAAGGGAAGATAAGGATCAGAGGTGAAGGAAGGATGGAAAAAGGGTAGAATCAAAGAAAGTTTATATATGAGAAAATGGCATGACTAAGAAAATGGTTTTGATGAAATGAAAATAACAGCATATTGTGTGTAAGAAATGATTACAAACTTGCTTCTGTAAACATTATGTTGATGTATAAACTAGCAGAAAAGTTTTACTTCCCTTGAAGGAGGGGACATATCCAAAAAGATATTACTTGGACTGATGTCAAATAGTTTACTTCCTATCTCTTTTCTTCTAGGAGTCTTATGGTTTCAGGCCTCACATTTAAGTTTTTAATCCATTCTGAGTTTATTTTTGTTTACGGTGTGAGACAGAGTTCTGATTTCATTTTTTTAAATGTACCTGTCCGATTTTCCCAACAGGAGTTGTTGAAGACACTGTCATTACTCCATTGTATATTTTTACCTCCTTCATCATAGATTAGTTGTCCATCAATAAACAAATGAATAAATTAGCTGTTACACACCACATTATTTAGTATAATAGATGCAATCTTTTTTTGAATTGATAAAATTGACATTATAATTTGAAAATAAATATGTCAAAACTAGAGATAAAAACATCTGTTTTTGTTTATTTTAGATTAGAAAGTACAAATTCTCCAAAGTTCTCTTTTTGAAATTTAGTAATCAAAATGCATGTGTTTACTATATCTTAAACTATTTTAAGTAAATTGATAATTAAATATTTGTAATTGGTGCTAATATCATTTAATGTAAGGTAATATTATTTAAATTCATGTCAACATGAATATCTGAACTTGTTCCATATTTAAATGATAGAAATTGGGGAATAATGAAAAAATCTATTTGCTTTATATATTGAAAGAATTTTGACTTTAAGATATAAATATGGAAAATTCATTAACATTTCAAACCAGAGATAAACACGAACAGAATTAACTGTGTTGCTGAGGAAAATTCAAAGGATGTTATCTTCATCTTCTTTCACATATAGACACAGAATAATGAGTAAAAATGATGGTTTATATCTCTTCACATGAACTGAATAGAAATAATTCACTATTAACACAAGATAGTAGAGCGAATTTCCAAAAGATTAGTCCATTCATTTATTCATTATCTTAAATAAATATTTATTGACCATTTACTATCTGAAACTCTCAGGGTCTGTGTAATGAGAGACACAAAGAGAGAAGCAATGTTTTTTTCTTTCACTGAATTTCTGGTAAAAATCAGAATGTTTTCCACTGAAATTAAGTCAAATATAAAGATACAGCAACATAAAGAGAAAGAGCTTTAAGAAAACTTCATTTCAATATGGAAATAAATAAAAAGATATACAGATATACTTTTATTTAGTATGATACCAAACATTAAAAAGATAAAATGGAAAGGTCCTTGACAAGAAAATCTATCCATATAAACGCACATCGATACAATACAAGAGCACCTAGATATTACTATTACATAAACTATTGAATGCCTATGATCTACCCTAAACCAAACTGGATTAACCAATTTTGGAAAATTATTTAGCTTCTGAGAAACACTGTAACAATTTGCTCTTAGCAACTCCACAAGAATGCAAATTTCTTAATTGTTTTTTACTTTATTTATAACAAATATTACTGTACTAAATGAAAAAACTGAAATGTTATAACATCAAAATAAGATTATAGTAAAAGTATTTGATCAAAATAATCCCTATATAATTTTCTAGAGCTATCTTTTGGGAAGATATTTTAATCAACCATAAACCAGAGCAGTGTTTCAATTTGCAACGGAGTCTGAATATCTTAATGACATTTCTATTAAGATATTTTAAATATTATCCTTACTTTTCAACAATGCATCAAAATCTGGCAAAATTCCAATAGCAATACTTTGGATTTGAGTGAATAATAAAGTTTTTGAAATGTGGTATAGTGTTTCTTTCCAGTCATATTAACAAGCAAGGGAAATTGCTAATAATATATTTGACAGTGGTGATTGATACTGATCATGGAGGTAACTGAATGAATTACCTTGTGATGGTCTGAATTTTCAGTAGCAGACAGATGAACTCTATGGATTCTTGAAATTTCCAAATCTATATAGGAAATCAAAACTAGAAGTCAACGCTCTTTGGTGAGGCAACTAAAGTACGAGCTAAGTTGTTCAGAAGTGTGTTAAGAGCAGATTTTGATGTCAACTCACAACATTCCTATAAAATCAATGCTCTCTGATTACTTAATATGTTGACTTTGCCTGTCACAAGAAAAACTGAAAGATTATAATCCCATTTGGCAGGAATAATTAATTGTTAGGAAACACTCTTTTGGAACCACATACCACAAATAAGAGCAAAAGCAGCACTATAGTTAACTTTAGGGTGCATAAATAAGAAGTCCACTATTCCAATTGATTGATTGATTGATTTTCTTCTTTTATTTTAGTGACCACAGTGACTGCAGAAGTTTGAATTACCCATATTACTCAGTTAATTGTAATTATCATTATTTATCCTTACAAGATCCTTTTCTGTTTTTTATTCCTACTTAGCCACACGCCATAGTATCATTTTCTTTATTTACTCCCACTTCCTGTAAACCATCTATTTTGTTTACTGTATGCCTTTTTGTTTGCATGTATCTTTCCCAAATGTATACTGTTGCTTTGGGTGTATGTACTATTTTAAATTTATATAAATGACATTGGGTACATCTTTTTAAATAGTAAAGGCTATGTTTATAAGATTCCTCCATTTTTCTGGGTTTATATTTAATCTATAGGTTCCAATTACTGCCTAATACCCCATGCCGTACAGGTCCACTTCATTTTACCTACTTATCCTCCCACTAAATGACCTCCACCTTGCTTCCAAATCTCATTACCACAAATAACACCTCAGTGAACATCCTTGCACATATTTCCTTATCAATTTGAATATGTATTTCTTTCAAAGTTGCTGGCTCATATGGTCTATGTGTTCTTAACTTGCATAAATTATATCAGACAGTTCTCCAGAATGACCACTTCAATCTATATTCTATCAGAGGATGTGGGCATTAAGGAATAATCGTGAATTAGTGATGAAATGGGACTGCTGGTGGAATGTAGGTTTTCAATTCTGTAAATTTGCTGCTCATGAACTACACTATCGTCTTGATTTTCTTGAGTTCCTTGTATGTTCTAGATATTAGAATCTTGGTTGAAATTAGAGAATACAAATACCTCCTTTCATTCTTATACTTGTGTAATAATTTTTAAAGATATTTTTATTTGAATAAAATTTTAGTTTCAGTATATGTACTATGAAGCAAGCACATAAAAATTTTAGTTTTTAGGTAATCAAATTGTATCAAGCTTTTGACGTATGATTTAATTTTCAAAGAATTTTTAAGGGAATTCTTCTTTGCTTTACATCATAAAGTTATTATTGTCTATTTTTTTCTATTTACTTAAAATTTCTCTTTTGCATTTAAATCTTAATTTACTCAATTCTACATTTGTAGTGTTAGGCAGCGATAACATTTTATCTTACTGTATAATGTGAGCAACTTCTCCAAAATTAGTCTACTAGATAATCTGTCCTCTGCCCATTGATGTATGCATTTAACTTTATCATATACAAAGATACCATATCTATATAAATATTTCATTCAGTATGTCTGTTCTTGCACCATAATAGCACTGTTTTTATTTCCACAGTTTTATAATGTAACTTAATAACTGGTAGGACAAAGTTGTACTTTATTAATCTTTATTAAGGTTGACTTAGCTATTTGTAGAACTTTATTTTTCCATAAATATTTTTAGAATAAGGTTATTAAAACACTACAAAAAAACCCAGTTAGGTATTTTAAAATGGATTTCAAAGACTTTGCAATGTAAGTCTGATTTCTAATGGAAATAGCTGACATGTAAGATAGATTTTTACTCTCATGGATCAAAAGTCAAATAAAATTCTACAATTCTTATAACTGATATAAATAGCAAATTTCTAAAGAAAAATCTAATAAGATGTTCAATCAATGACAAACCAAAACATACAAATTACTATTACCTTGTAAGAAATTATTTTTTATTTCTATATTGGAAGAGATTAAAAAGTTTGATCATATAGAGGATGGCTTAAAGTGTTGGGAAATGGATGGACATTCTCAAGTGTGTTACTGAGATAATAAGACATTGAGTCAAAATTTCAGAAGAATATTTTCTTAACATTAAAAACATTTAAAATGTTAATATTTAATCTAGAATTTGTACTTTTGGGAATTCAAAAAGATATGATCAAAAAACGATATCAAATGTATGTACAAGAATGCACATCATGGAAAAGACTGGCAGTAATCTAAAGACCATCAATAAAACATTGTGTAAATATAGTATCATACAGATCACATAATGAGATAATATGTAACAATTTATTTGGTCATTCATCATACTCTTTTTCTGCTCTGATAAAAATTTTCTCAAGCCTCTGTGCTATTACATACCATGTAACTATTTAAATAATTTCACAGATGTAAATGTTTTATATGAAATAATGTCTAAATTACTGGTTCATAAGAAGCAGGTTTCAAAAACTGCATACAATTGTTTCTCAAATCCATATACTTGCATATAAGTAATAACGAATTACTAATATTAGAATGCTATATCTAGAAAGGAATACTTCCTTTGATCCATTTAAATTTTAATTTTTTATTTTAAGAATATTTATATTTAGCATCACAAAATGCAATAAAGCAATTTCATTCTGAAAACAAAACATGGATTTATTCCAAAGAAAGCTTTTTGAAGGAATTCACAAACTATTCTTTAGAAAAATCATGCTCCTATATTTACTATATAAAGTTATCTGAAAATCTGCAATATATATTACTTTTGCTGTATAAGTCCCATACTTACATGGTAATTTCAAGAAGAATTAGCAATGCCTCATAGTATTAAAGAACAGAAACTACCATGGCAGAAAAAGGAAACGATACTTGGGAAGTTGACAACAACTCTATCACATATCCATCTAATCAGTTGTAGTAATTGGGCATTTAAATGTAATTCAGAGTTTCCTGATGACTAGGACTTACAAAATACAATTAAACATTATTTGGAATCCTATCTTATGTGTTTATCACACAAGTCCTATAAAATAGGTAATGGATAACAAAATAAACTCTCATTTTATTTTCTCTCATTTTATTTTCGATGAAACAAATATTCATCATAAGAACTTCTCTTACAATAGTAAAGTGGTTTTGAGTTACAAATGAGACAGCATTTCTACAGGGAGATAAGATAATATACTCCAGTTACATTAGTTTTTGATCATTATCTTAATGTGAGAAGAAAGCATAAGGAAGCCAAATAAATTGATAGTTAACATGCCCCTTAATTTTTTTCCTTAAATATTAAATATCTCAAGTGGGCTTTTGTTTAATGTCAAATCAAAATCATTTTATGTTTGGATTTTCTGATAAATGTTTGAGATGCTAATGTTCTATAATTTAATTTTTACTCATTAAAAATGCTCTATGGAGATTATTTGTTTTAAAAAGATCCTCTTATTTTTAACACAGTTGCTGGTAAGCTATTTTTTTCTTTAGCCATAAGATTTAGAAAGCAGGAATGTTGTATAGTGGAGAGAATGGATTGTGACATTAGAATGAATTACATCCCTGGCGCTGCCATTTACCTCAGTTTTCTCACCTATCAAATTAGTATAAAAATAGGCTTCCAAGTTTGCTATAAAGATTAGATGAGATGATAGAAGTGATAGGAAAGAAAAAGTAGCACCATTTATGGAAACTGTTGTTATTATTACCACACTTACTTTATGTTGCTAAAACCATATCATCATTGTACACATTTGCATTTAATTTAAATTCTTGGCAAAGACATATGATCATTGGGTTTTCCTGGTGGTGGAGTGGCTAGGCTCCGGCCCTCTCAACGCTGCGGCCTGGGTTCGATTCCCAGCCAGGGAACCACCAAAAACAAAACAAAACAAAAAAAGAAATATGATCATCATGAAAAGGACTACTATTTGCTTGCTCAGTATTCATTCTCTCCTTATTTATTCAGAAAAATTTTATTGTATTGATTAGAATTCCAAGGGGCTCAAGCTTATAACCAAATTTTCTAACTTCCCTTGCAGTTAGGGATAGTCTTGTGACTTAGTTTTGGCTAATTAGATGGATATGTAAGATGTTAGTTTACACTTCTGAAAAACATTTTAGATAGATTTCTGTTATATATGGATGAACACAATATCTAACAAAATTTGGTTAATCAGAGTGAAGTTTTGGTTAATCAAAAACATTCTGTGGAGTACAGTGGGATGGCATTGGGAGACAATAATTAGCCTAAGCTAATTAAACATAAAACCTTATGCTCTTGGTAAATCAAGAAAATATTCAGAAGATGGTAATTGATTTGCTGCTTCAATTATTATATATGGATCTTCATTATGGAAACAAATTTGTACTATCCAAGAAGAGGGAGATACAAAAGGCTGGGAGCAGGGAAGAATTAATAAAATTCTCAACAAGGTGGAGTTATTTCCATAGCTTTTGAAGATTGGGACAGACACTGAGAAAATTATTAGATTCCACTAAGGAATTGGTAGCACTCTGTGGTTAATTTTACATGTCATCTTGGCTAGGCTATAGCAGATGATGCCATGAAAGTTATTTTTCAGACGTGGTTAATATATAAATTAGTAGCCATTGAGTAAAGTAGATTACCCCTCAAAATGTGAGTGGGCCTCATCGAATCAGTTGAAAGCCTTAGGAGAAAAGGCATTCTTCTAAGAGGATGAAATTCTGCTTCCAGACTGCCTTGTAACTCGAACTACAGTATTGACTCTTGCCAGAATTTCCAGCTTACCATCCTGCCATCTTTGTTTAATGGAGAACCCAGAGAAACGTAAGCACCTTAAAATAACTCTTGGACCCTAATTTTTAGGGTCTCAAAATGTGAAAACATACTTATTTCATATATCCTAGTCTAATGTAGTTCAAATTTATAGAGGACTGTGAGTTAGTTGGAGCATATAAATAGGATGGTGACTAGATGAGTGCTGTCAGGAAAAAATCCAGTCATAACTGCCTTTATTATTTCATATTACATAGCTGGATACTTTCCAGACAGCCCTCCTATACCTTTGCTACACTACGCTATCTAGAATAAAGTTCTTTCCACGAACTAGATGGATTATTACTCAGCAACAAAATAAAATAGAATGAAATATTACCATTGTAACAACATGGATGGACCTACGAAGTATTATGCTAAGTGAAATAAGTCAGACAGAGAAAGAAAAATACCATATAATTTCATTTATATGTGGAATCTAAAGAGACAAAATAAATAAACAAAACAGAAGAGAAATAGATCCATAAATATAAAGTACAATCTGATGGTTACCAAAGGGGGAGTGAGGAAGTGCGTAAAAAAATAATAGTTTCCACTTCCACAGCACTTACAATTAGGCTAGGCATTGTTCTAAATACTTGCACCACATACTTATAAATATTGCCCTTAACAGTGACTCTATAAAGTATGCATCATTTTATTTCCATTTTACAGATGAGAAATTTGAAATACAGAGGACTTAAGAAAACAAATGCAAACACATTTTATGTCAAAGTATTTGGTGATAAATACATAGTTTTACCGACTTTGTGTTTAAAGAATGTGTACATCACTGTGTCCACCTCAACTGAAGGTTTAGAAATATATGCTATATTTAACATATGTGTTTTTCTAAAAAACATCACAGAATCTACATGCTTTCTCTCTTCAACCTACCAAATTCTCATCTGATCGCTACCCCAGGTACAAGTTTCAAGAACACTTGCCAGAAAAAAAAACATGTTCTTTTTAAAAGTTTAGATAGTAGTTAGACTTTTATTTTTTTCATTCATTCATTCACTTATGCAATAATTATTTATTAAGCACCTTTTATGTGCTAAGCACTAGGAGGTTTTGGAGATACAGCTGTAAACAAGACAGATAAGGTCTCTGTTTAAAAGAACTAAACTTAATCAGGAGACAGGTGGTGACTGAGCCCCCATGGAGGGAGCAGGCCCCTGTTAGAATCCCTCTCTGGTTTGGTTTTCTAGGAGCAAGGGCAGAGCTCAACTTCAGCACAGCATAGTCAGGAAAACTTATGTAGTTTATTGTGATATGTTACAAAAACATAAATAAAAACACACAGTTTCAACATTTGAAAGCAATGTTTCTTGAGCATTTGCTTGACATTTTTCTCATAGAAACAGTTCTATAGGACCATTATATTAATAATTATTATAGCTAAAATTTATGTAACACTTTTAATGTAATAATTGATTTACATGGATTGTCTAATTTAGTCTTACTATGAGGGGGACCCCAAAAAACCCAGAATTTACTACAAAAAATGTGTATTTATTCTTATATGTTTAAACTTAAGTCGCCTTCTAAATGTATATATCTTAGATTTCTCAACAAAAGATGTTCAAATTAGAACTTATAACTTTTTGTTTCAAATACGCTCTACCCTTTCATCTCGGAGAATGTCTTAACTACCTATCAAATTCTTAGACCCCTGGCTTTCAACTCTGAGCTCTCTTTTTTTCTTACATGTATTTGTTTCCCCAGCAGCTTGTCCTGTGTATCACCTTAACACCACTTCAATTCATATGCTTATTTATTTTCTAGTCACATAATTTTAGTTTTGAGCTCATCATAGTTTGACAATTCTCTCCTACAATATACAATAACATTTATAATTTATCCTCCACTTTGCCACTAGTCCTCTTTTGAACTGCCAATTTAGTTATATTGACACATCATTATTTTGTTTTATTTCTGGTGTCAGGCACCGTTACGGTGGTCAGTTGCATGCAGGATCTCCTTGTTTGCCCTGTGGCATTAAGGGCACCTTTTCACTTATATTCTCTGAAAGTAACTTATTTCCTGCTCTGCAATTTTCCTAATAGCCTTTTGGGCATGTGGCTACTAGGCATTTCTACGTGTACAACCAAAAAAATTAAGAAGATATTAAGTGCAAGTTTAGACATTCTCACTCAGTAGGGGAGCAAGTAGTCAAAAGGCTGCTGCTGAAGAATAAATTCACCTTTAAACACACACACACACACACACACACACACACACACACACACATATATACACACATGCCATAATTGCTCAGCCCAGCCAATAAGAGAATACCATTCAGTTTTTAATTGGTGACTCATATTGCATTAGGCTCCTTGGTGTTGGAGTAATGTTCCTCATGGTGACCCTTTGATGACACGTTCTCCATTGTTATTCTAGCTACACACATCTTTCAATGCATGCTTTATCTTTAGGGATGACCCAAACACTCCATTTTTCTGTATCTTTCAAAGCCTGAGATATGACTATGGATAAGGGTGATTTATTTTTTTTTATGTTAGAGAAATACTTTGCATCAATCATTATTCTCCTATTTTCATATTCTCACTGGATTTTCTATTATCTCAAAAATCTATTTTCAATTGGTCTCAGTAAATTTTGTTTAGAAACAAAAACCTGGAAGACCCACTACAAATCTTTCATAAGGCAAGCAGAGCAGGGCCTAAAAGAAAAGAAATAGCAAAAATATATAAAGGAATCATAAATGAATATCTCAAAAATTATCTTGCCACAAAAATATTCTGTTAGAAATGGCACTTCTCTATTGAATTATTTGCTATTTGAAAAATTCAACTTAAAAATGCAGAGTAAAGTGTGGAAGGCAGATATCATTAGGAAGATGAATGAGTATAATCTTTTCTCTCTCCACCTTAAATCACTGGAAAACAGAAAGCAATGCATCAGTTAGAAGTATAAGCCAAAAATGACCTCTGAAATTTACTTCTTTGCATAGGAGAATTGCCTACAAAGTCAAGTTACTAGTAAGTTTAGAATCATAAGATAAAACTTAGAATACCTTAAAAAGAGTTTTAACAATTGCTTTTGACATTTACTTTCTTAATTTCAATTCAATAACCGATCAGCACAATAAATTAAGTTTCCCACTCAATATACTTATATAATTCTTTTATATCATTTCTCATTAAATTTTAAAATAAGAATTTGATTGGCAGAATTCAGTTCTGTTTTTAATATTATCATATCTTATTTTATGGTACACACTGTATAAAAATAATATATTTTCTATATACCTGTAAATATTTTTCTCTTTAATAAAAAATGTTTAGAAGATGGATAGTAGAGTATATGTAATCCTTAAAAATGATCGTTCATTTCACTGAAATAAGAACTTTGTCCATGCCAACATTCTTTGGTCTAAAAGACATAACTTTTTAATGCTCTTTTCAAACCACTGTTTTAAAGATTATTCACAATTCACGTAGTAAAAGGCATTGGGATTACTGCCTATTTTAGGTTTATAATTTTAGATCCATTCAATTTTTCTCAAAAGACCATGCCTATATTTTAACCATGTATTTTGCTGTTCCATGCAATTCATTGAAAAAATCTTGTACATTTCTTGTTTAAGTTGGGTATATTTAAATTATACTGTAAGTTTACCCCCACTACTTCCTTATATAACATTTATTGAATATCCTACTACTTGAAAGTTACTATATTAAGTTGGAGAAACTGACAAATTAGACACTGGATCACTATAATAGTGCAGATAAAATAATATAGATGTTCAGAGGGTTGACAAGGGTAAACAGAGAAGTCTAGTTTTTATTTGATCATTTGGAGGTAAGAAAAAAAAAAGAACCTTTTACTTGTATAGAGTCAAGGCCAAGAAAATGGAAAAGAGCATGTATGAAACACCAAGTTTTAGATAAGTAGAGGCTTTGCAAAGAGAGGTCGTGGAATATGAATTTGAAAAAGAATATTAAGTTTAGAAGACCATAGATTTACCCAAGGCCAGTCTGAGGATTTGGAGCTCTTAGGTAGAAGGAAGTAGGGGTTTATTGAAAGCTTTTGAGCAAAGTAGTGACATGACCAAAATTAATAGGATTATTCTGTCAGTTACTATAAGATGAATTGAGATAAGGAGATTCTGTGAAGCAAGTAAACTAGTCATTCATTCAAAATTGATTTAATACTATCTACAAAGTACGGCTAAGCACTACAGAATTAAGATAAAAGAAAAAAAAAATTCTTGCTTTAAAACTTCCAGAGCATTGGGACGACAAGTTAACCATTAAAATAAAACCATATGGGAATACATGAGAAGTAGATAGATGAAACCTCTGCTTTGGTGCTCCAATGATTAACAAAACCAGAAGTGTAACTTTGTGGTCAAGAGCACGAACACTGGAGTCAACCAGCCTAGATGTGGAACTGGCTCCACCACCTTTCAGCTGTGTGGCTTTAGGCTACTTACTCTCTCTGTGACTAAGTATTTTATCTGTTAGATGGGGAAAATAGTAATTAAAACCTACTTCATAGATTCGATATGAGATCAATGAGATAAATATGTAAAATGTCTGTTATGTTTTAAACACTATAGAAAGTTGGCAGAAATGAAATCAGAGTTGACTCTCATGATAACTCCTGGAAGCTGGTAATGATGAGAAAGAGCAATTGACTCAGAATTATTCAAAGGTAGATTTTAGCTCTAGGTAGACTTCATGAAGACATTTGATCTGTGACTAGCATGAATCAACTTATGACATACAAAGAAGAGAATGAATGTCAAGACAAGCCTATGTTAGAGACCCACTTGATTTTGTAAGATATAAGATTTTGTGTTTGATAAAAATATGGAATGCCATCATTTAATTTATATTGGAAAAAAGATAATTTGTGATAGATAATTTAAACAAATGGTAGATGAGTTCTTAAAGACCATGGGGCTACAACTGTAATAATTCACATAGGAATGATGGAAATATAAAATAGATCAGTTTCCGTGGACTAGAAACTGGGGCATGGACAGAACAAATCTTCTGAATTCCCTTTAGAATTGTGAAATGCTGAAGGCAATGAAGGAGGAGCAAGAAATAACTCCAAAGTTTTCCAGCTAGTAGGTATGTGTGAACTGAAAAAACAGCAAATAAAAGGAAAACATATGGAAGAGCAAATTGAGAAAGAAAAACAAGTATTTCAGGGTTGAACACACAGAGAATAAAGTCCTGCCAAAACGTGAAGGTGGATTGCCTGATGGAAGATGGGAACTGAATTTAATACAGTTTGTTAGTGATCCACACAAAGCCAATAGTGTAGGCCACAATATCTGCTGAAATTTCTAAGGTAAACTCCATAGATGAAAAAGACAACCCCCCAAAATAAATGGTTTGAATATTTCTGTTAAAAAAATATGAGTTAAACATTTTTTTTCCATTTTTTTCAATAAAGTATAACTTATTTTAGTTAATTAAAAGTGCCTTTTCCTTCATTTTTGAAAAGTTTAGAAGTAATACATAGAAGCAATACACAAGTAGAAATATTATAAAGAGATAACATACTTAAAATTCCAACCTACGCAAAATGTTTAATATTTTGATTTATATTCCTTCAGACTTTTTCCTTTGCAAATAAACATACTGGGGTGCCAAAAATGTATAAACATTTATGAGATGTTATCTATGTATTACTTTTCGAAGTTGAATTGAATTATGGTACCAACATGTAGTATGATGTTAATTCAAAAGTTGTCATTTAAGGAGTGCATCATTTTGAAGTGGTATTTGAAATCTGAGAAAGTTGTTTGAGTTTCCCTCACATTCTCTTGACTTAACACCCCTTGACTTCTACCTATGGCGGACTTTAAAGAATGTGGTATAGCCAAGTATAGAAAACTGGTTACACTGGTGGTACTTCAGGAAGAAACTGAAACAGCATACATAGCCATACAAGTGGATACTTTGGTCAATGTTGTTCAAGCTTTAGTTTGCCATAACGAGAAGTGCCTGGATGCTGATGGTAATGACTTCGAGCACCTCTTGTAATTGCAGAAGTCAAATGTGACTTGTATTCAACTTTTGTTATTGGTATATATTGAGTATTACAATTTTAATACATTTTTTCCTTTCTTAAAATGTATATATACTCTCTGTAATTTTAGTGAACACATTTTACCCGCCTTGTATTTCAATAATCTTCATATTATCCTGGGATGGATTTCCTGCCTGAAGTATGTACTGAAATAAAGTTTCCCACTCCTTATTTACTTTGAATTTGCCTGTTTTCGAGAGGGCATTATGAAACATCATTCATATAAGATAGAACAATAACGCTTGCTTCCCCATTAGTTCTGGAAGCTATCTTTTGATTTTGTGAGAAGGTAGTTCCTGGACAAACACAACTTGTGAAAAAGATAATAAAAAAAAACATAACAGGGAAATCATAGAGGAAATGAAACACACCCTAAAGATACCCTGTCTAAAGTCTGCCCTACTTTCAGACTCCTGTTATGTCAACATAATAAGTTTCCTTATTACTTGTGTCATTTTGAATTGGAGTTTCTATTATGTTCAGTCAAATGCATTCTACATGATACATACAAATAGAAGTCAATGGGTTTAAACATGCTATATCAGATATTGTTACATTTGTCTATTGATGAAAATGATCAAGACTATTTATTAACCTAGTCTGGCCTCTGTAAGATGTTCTCTATAATTTCCACATTAATATAATGCAGGGTTTCTCAACCTCAACACAATAGCTATTGGGAGCTAAATAACTCTTTATGTGACAGTACTGTCCAGTGCATTAAAGATATTTAGCTGCATTTTTCAGTAACACCCAACCATATACACTGGCCCTCAGACCTGACAATAATGAAAAATACCTCTACACACTGTCAAATGTCTCCTGGATGGATGGAGGGTAATTTTACCCTAGATGAAACCCACTGGTCTAACCATGTATTAGTTCTGATATGGACAAAACTATATATTCAATTCAATACCATTTATTGAGCTTCTGCAACATATCCACCCTGAGTCTAGATGCTCATGTTAGAGAGAGCTGTTAGTCAGTGAGACATGATACCTTCCTCAAGAATCCATTTATTTAAACATATGTTTCTTCATAGTGTCTTTACAATAGTTGGATTAAGGCTTCTGACAAATATATAGAAGGCTAGGAAGTGTTACTCCCATTCTAACAAGAAAAGACTGGATAATTTACACAATTACATAATTTTTGAATCTAAAAAAAAGCTGAAGTTACAGAGAAAACTAGACTGAAATATAAGGAAAGATGAGGAACTAGCACTAGCTTATCTGTGGCAGGGGGTACAGATAAAACCTACACACAAACAGGCAAGAACTCCACCACATTTTAGCATGTTCTTAAAGTCTGAGTGGAGGTTCATGTGCAAATATAGAGCACTGAGAGCAGCATATACCTGCAAGCTCAACCTTATAACTTCCATGGGTGTGTGTAAGAAATACTAGGGATAGGGAAGGAGAGTCCTTTCTTGGTAGTTCAGGCTTAGAGAAGGGAAGCTGCTATAGCTGCAAAGAAAGTACAAGGATCCACCCAGTCCATTTTTCCATAAAGAACAAAGGCCTTACACTACTATGGAAAGAACCCAGGTTATTAGAAACTTCTTATCATTGGAGAAAAGGCAGAATACCTGAAAAAGCCCATACTTGAGCACCAGGGACACAGAACCTACCTTAAAATGAGGCTGAACCAGGAAAAAAGATAACCCTGCTTGTCTCTCACCACTGTGTCAGTGCAGGAAAGTAATAAGAAATATGTATCTCTTGGGAATGGGTAAAGATCACAGGGAGATCCTCTCCGGGATACAAGAGCATAGTGAAGGCCTAAAGCTGAGTGTAGATCTGAAACATTGAGGAAAATCTGCCAGCAAGCCTAACAAAAGCCCAAGCACAAGATAATACCAGTAGGATTTGAAGTTGGTGGTGCACTGAAAGCAAAACCATACACAAATTGTGCATTTATAAAAAATCCACAGCTAACATCATACTCAATGATGAGAGACTAAAATTATAATGAACTTTCCTTTTATATCAGGAACAAAACAAGAGTGCTGATTTTCACCACTGCCATTCAACATTTTACTCAAAGTTCTAGCCAGAGCAATTAATCAAGAAAAAATATATGAGACATCCAAAGTATTACAGAAAGAAAGAAGTAAAATTATGTCTATTTACATATGACATGATCTTACATATAGATGATGACACACACACACACACACACACACACACAAACACACCTGAGCTAATAAATATCTCAACATTCAAACATCAATTGTATTTATATATACTAGGGGTGAGTAATCTAAAAAGGAAATTAAGAAAACAATTCCATTTACAATAGCATCCAAAAAGAATGAAATACTTAGCAATAAATTTAACCAGGGACATGAAGAATTTGTACACTGACATTTATAAACTATTGGCAAAAGACCTAAATAAATGAAAAGATAACTAATTTTTATGAATTATAATGACAGTGTTGTTGAGGTGTCAATAATACTCTAAGTGATCTACAGATTACAACTTTTCTGCGAAATGGAAAATTCACATCAAATTTATATGCATTTCCAGGGGGCCTTGAATAACAAAAACAATCTTGAAAAAAAAGAGTATTTAAAAGTTCAGTTTTCAAAACATAATACAGAACTATAGCAATAAAAAAAATGTCGTTCTAGAATAAGGGTAGATACACAGGACAATAAAATACAGAAATAAATTCATACCTCTATGGTAAAAAATTTTCAATAAGGATGCCAAGATTCAGTGGGGGAGAAAATAGTATCTTTCAACAAATGGTACCTGGAAAATTGGATTTCCATTGACAAAAGAAGGAAGTTGGACCCCTACTTCATATCATATACAAAAATTAGCCAAAAATGTATCAATAACATATATGAGATATATCTATATCTATATAGATGAGTATAAGTTAAAACCATAGAGCTCTTAGAAGAAAGCATAGAAGTAGATCTTCATAATTTTTAGATTTGAAAATGGGTTCTTAGATATGATGCCAAAAGCACAAGCAACAAAAGAAAAAATATATACTTAATCAACATGAAAAACTTTGGTGCACTGACAGTCATTACCAAAAACGTAGAATGACTTTCTATAGAATGGGAGAAAATATTTGCAAAACGTTACGTCTAATAAGAGTCTAGGATCTAGAACATATAAAAACCTGTAACAATTCAACAACAAAAAGACAAACTATCTAATTTAAAAATGTTTAGAACATAAACTTTTTAAAGAACCTGCAAATGGGCATCAAACACTTGAAAAGATGTTCAACATCAAAAGTCATTAGAGAAATGTAAATCAAAACCACAATGAGTTATCACTTAACGCCAACTAAGATGGCTATAATTAAACACACACACATACACACACACACACACACGCGCACGCAGAGATGTTGGCAAATATGTGAAGAAATAGGAAACCTGTATATTGCAGACTAGAATGTAAAGTGGTTCAACCACTATGGAAAACAGTTTGATAATTCCTCAAAAAGTTAAACAGAAATACCATGTGGTCTTGCAATTCCACTCTAGGTATATACCCCAAAGAATCAAAACAGTACCTACCTACATACATGTTCACAGAGTTTATAGCAATAGTATTTACAATAGCCAAAAGGTGAAAACAACTCAAAAGTCCATCAACTGATGAATGGTAACTAAATTGTAGTATATACATACAATGGAATATTATTCAACTATAAACAGAGTACTGATATATGAAATATAGATGAACCTCCAAAACACTACAGCAAGTGAAAGAAGGCAAACACAAAAGGTCAAACATGTTATGATTCCATCTACACAGGACATCCAAAATAGATAAATACATAGAAACACAACGCAGATTGGTGATTTGGAGGGCCTAGAAGAGGGGGAATAGGAAGAAACTGCTTAATGTAATAGGTAAAAGGCTTACTCTTGAGTGATTGAAATGTTTTGGAATTAGACAGAGGTATTGGCTGCACAATACTATGAATGTACTAAATTCTACTAAATTATTCACTTTAAAATAGTTTATTTTGTGTTATGTGAATTCCACGTTAATAGATTATTAAAAAATAGCAGCTAACTTCAGATTCTCATCTTCTCATTGGGCAGAATTAAGTGCATACACGGAGATTTTAAAATTACGCAGTACTCATGCAGGTTAAGAAACTGAAGCAGTGGCTGAGTCCTGCCCATTCATGTTACCCTGTGGGCAGTCCACAAGAATAGTTTGCTCATTCTTTGGGTGTGTGGGGGTGTGTGTGGGGAGAGCAGGAGGAGGCTTTTAATAAGCTGAAACAAAGTCTAGCTAGAGAAAAGATCATGTTTGAGGTCTTGGCTCTGGTTTCTGAAAAATGGATAATGATATAATCAATAGAGTTTATTATAATTTCAAAATGTTTATCTCTTACACAGTTCTTATAGCTGCAGTTTCCTTCTTTAATTGCTTGACTTTTCCCTTAAATAACAAATTATATTTCTTTGGATTCTTTTTTAGTGGCTTAGCCTACTACTTTTTTCCCCTAATATTTGATTCTTTTTAGTGTTTTATCCTTAATCAACTTTCCTCATTGATAAGATTATAATAAAGAAAATCAACTGCAACTAGTTTATTTCTTTATTTATTATTATGTACATTATAAATGTCAGAGCATAGTGGGATGACCTTAAATATCATGCCATGCTAATGACTGGCTTTCTGCTCAACAAACATCTGAGTAATTAAAGTATCTAGCCAACATCTGATTCTGATACAAAGCTGCTCTGATAAACTGACTGAACAAAACATTATCTACTTTCTCCACCATGTTTAGATATGTCAATTACAATTACTTCCACATAACCATTTCTTATTGATTCTTCCATATTAACTCTAAAACTCTCTACTAGACTCCATTTAATTGTTCATCTTAGAGATCTCTGTATTTTCACAACATTTAAAAGGGTAACACCATGTCTCCCTTTTCCATGCTTATCTCTTCTATATAGTTAATGCTATTTAAGCCTTATTTTCTTGTTATAAGGGCTATTCTATGAGGCTTTGGTTATGATTTAGTCATAACTGAAACCTAAAGTTAATATTTAAGGTGTCCTTTGACATACAAAGGTTGGACAATTTGACAAACTCATTCTAGAAAAAGTTCTACATATCTCATTGCTAAATATCTCTATGGTCACCTTCAAAATACTCCCCCTGGGAAGCTGTGTACCCACGCCAACACTTAGTCCACCCTTCAAAACAATTTTGGAACTCTTTTTCTGGAATGGCCATCAGAGCTGTCATTGTGCCTGAAACCTCACAATGAAGTTCGTGAACTTGCCACGGTGCGCTTACATTGGCAGCACTGTCCAAACAACGCAGTAAGGTGTCGTAACCCTGCCAAGGTTACTGAGTGGTTTGGAAGTGCTGCCAATGTAAGCGCATGGTGGCAAGTTCGTGAACTTAATCGTGAGATTTCAGAAACAAGGCCAGCTCTGATGGCCATTCCAGAAACAGTTCCAAAGTGCTTTGAAAGGTGGACTAGACACTGGTGTCAGTGCCTAGCTACCCAAGGGGAGTACTTCAAAGGTGACTGTAGTGATAATCAGCAATGAGGTACATAGCACTTTTTCTAGGATGAGTTCATGAAATTAATTGTCTGACCTTTGTACATAACTGAATATCAATTATGAATCCTTCAGCTGGGAGACGTGGATAGGAAAGACATGTATGCCAAGAAAAGGAGGAGAAGTTAAGTTTTGAGAATATTTCCTAGTATTTTTATTTTTGTTCCGTGTTTGTAATTTCAAATGTCTTCTTTGAGCAGCTTGTGTATTTTAGATGTATTCTGTCAGAGACTTACTGACACTCAATGCCCTTCTCCCACCTCACTCCCAACCTGCTTCTCTGCGTACCTATTGCTTTTGGAGTTTCATTTTCTTTTAGAGATTGTTACATATGATTTTATTGCCACTTCATGCTGTGTATACTGACAAAGCCTGTAAGAATTCCTTGACTTTGTGGACCTGACAAGCATTTATTCTATAGAATATACATGTTTACTATATGAAAAAAATGACAAGCTCATATTTACAAAGGCTGTCGATTCCCTCTGCATTCATTCACTATATTAAACCATTACTGACACTTTTAAAATGTCAGGGTATTTTCTTTTTCTCTTAATATAATTCCACAAGATACTGTGTTCAAGAAAATCAGTTCAATTAGTATTACAAGTGTTGTGAGTATGCTATGCAATATTATTTGTGCTGAACAGTTCTGCTTTACCAGATGTAGTGACCATTATGGTCCAGTGAATTGCCTATTGGCTTTTTATTTTACTTTGGTAACAATATTCATAATTATTTTTAAAAATTTAAAATATTTTTAGGTAATGTTAACACTGTACCTTTATTTTTAAAAAAACACTATTTAATTGCCAAAGAAAGTTTTAGATGGAATTTGAATTTACGGAACATGTAGAATTTAACACTATTATAAAATAACATATGTTATATACATTAATTACATATATGTATATGTGTGTATGTACATGTATGAGGGCTGTGTGGAAAAAAAATCCAGCCATAAATGTCTCTATTTTTCATACTTCATGGCTGGATACTTTCCATATAGTCCTTGTATATATGTCTACATATATCCTAAATAAAATACAATCTCTTTTTGAAACACTTAATGCTATAATGAATATAAAGTAAATATGTTCAATATGGGTTTATACAGTGAATAAGACTACCCAAATCAATTCAAGCAAACTCTTAATAATGAGGAATTTTCATATTTCAAGAAGTGTTTGAATGAATAAGGTATCCAATTATACATAGCACTTTCTAATTTTCTATTATAAAATTTTCATTTACTTATCACTTTTCATCCAAACTTTTAAAAATATCTGATTAATTTCTAAATTGTTTTATAAGGTACGCCTCAATATTATTTATTTTAAGACAAATTAAAGCAATATAGCACACAGCTTTATGCCCAATACTGAAGAAGACATTTTTTGAAAAAGTTTTGCATAGAGGTATTTGAGTCTTACTCACCTAAGGGTACATGGTTTTAAAACATGTATGTGAGAAGTCAACAGGAGTATTCAATTAAAAACAACAACAATATAAGTATTTGGGACTTTGGTTCCTCTCCCCTCCACACATTTATGATTTTTTTTAATTGGTTGATATACTGCTTCTTTAAATGGACTCCCAGTAAGGAAATGTGAAGTACAAGAGATAAGTAAAAGTCACTTTCAAAAATAGTTTAAAGAAGATGGTTTTACTGAGTAAGAGGAAAATTTACCATGCAGTTTGTCCTCTAATTTCATAAGACAGGTGTTTAGTGAGTCAGTATGGTGTATCCAGAGTCAGAATATCTGGGTTTAGATTTTCACCCTGAGCTGGGCTACTAGCTGTGTAAAAATTCCTTAGTCACTGAGCTTTTGTAAGACTTAGAATTTTTATTGAGATTTTTATAAACTAAAAATAGGATATTGTTTATAAAGTGTTTAACACCTTGGCATGGTATGCACTCAATAAATACTGTATTATTATGCAATGGTATAATGTGTTAATACCTAGACTAGGGAGAGAGGAAACAATCCTAATTGTTAAATAAATAGAATTGTTAAGTAGATAGAATCTGAAACTTTCTTAGTTTTTTTAAACGTTTTTATTGTGGTTAAATACACATAACATAAAATTTGCTATCTTAACTATTTTTAAATTCACAGTTCAGTGGTATTAAGTACATTCATATAATTGTGTAACCATCACCACCGTCTAGCTCTAGAGTTCTTTTCATCTTCAAAACTGAAACTTCGTACCCATTAAACAGTGATGCCCCATGACTCCCTGTCTCCAAGCCTGGCCATTATCATTCTGACATCTTTCTTTCTTTTCAAAAGTGTATCTTCCTTCCCCTTCCCCACAACCCCCATACACCCCAGCTCCTAGTAACCACCATTCTCCTCTCTGTTACTATCAACTTAGCATTATAGAAAAAAATCTACATATAAGCGATATTACAGAATAGTTGCCTCTCTGTTTCTGGTTTATTCAACATAGTGCTCTCCAAACCCATTTGTGTTTTCACAAATGGCTGTATTTACTTCTTTTTAAAGGTGGAATGATATTCCACATTTTCCTTTGCCATTCATCCATTGATGGATGGACCATTAGGTTCTTCCTGTATCTTGGCTATTGTGAATCATGCAGCAGTGAATATGAGGGAGCAAATAGCTCTTCAACATAGTGATTTTATTTCCTTTGCATATATACCCAGCTGTGGGGTTTCTGAAGCACATGTTCTAGTTTTAATTTTTGAAGGAACTTTCATAGTGTCTTCCGTAGTGGCTATATATTTACATTCCCACCAACAGTGTGCAAGGATTCCCTTTTCTCCATATCCTTACCAATACTTGTTTCCATCTGACATTTTTGATAACAACTATCATAATAGCAATGAGGTGATTATCCATTATGGTTTTGATTTGCATTTCCATGATGAATGTCTTCTTTGGAAAATATCTCTTCAGGTCTTTGCATGTTTCTTAATCAGGTTATTTGTTTGTTTGTGTGTATATTCTATTGAGTTGTATAAGTTCCTTATATATTTTGGATTACTCCCTTATCAGATATATAATTTGCAAGTGTTTTCTCCCACTAGTAGGTTTTCATTATATTGATTTTTTCCTTTGCTATGCAGTAACTTTTTTAGTTTAGTGTTTATTTTTGTTCTGTTGATATAGCTTTTGGTGTCATATCCAAAAACATCATGACCAACACCAGTGCTGAGTAGCTTTTCTCTTATATTTTCTTCTAGGAGTTTTATGGTTTCAGGTCTTATGTTTAAGTCTTTAACTCAATTTGTGTTGATTTTCCTATATAGTTTAAGACAAGGTTCCAATTTCACTCTTTTGTATGTAGATATAGTTTCCCCAGCACCATTTATTGAAGAGACTTTCCTTTCCCCAATGTATTTTTGGCACCATTTTAAAAAATCAATTAACTACTTGTATATAGTCTTTGGTGTATTTCTGGGCTTCTATTTGTTCCATTGGTTTGTCTGTTTTTATGCCAATACCATAATGTTTTGATTACTGTAACTTTGAAAGATGATTTGAAATCCAGAAGTGTAATGCCTCCAACTTTGTTCTTCTTGCTCAAGATTGACTTAGCTTTTATTGGTCTTTTGTTTCTCCATACAAATTATAGGATTGTTTTTCCTATTTCTGTGAAAATGCTACTGGGATTTTAATAGAAATTGTGCTGAATCTATAAACTGCTTTACGTAATATGGACATTTTTAAACAATATTAATTCTTCCAATCTATGAACAAGGGATATATCTCTATTTATTTGTTTCTTCATCAATTTCTTTCATCCAAGTCTTATATGAGGTGTGATTAAAAAAATATGGTGAACGTTTAAATAAAAAATTTATTACAGTAGAAGACACATTGCCATTAATACTTCTCAAAAACTTCCAACAAACTTATCCCATCATTCTTGCCACTTTCTGAATCAGTTCTGAAAGTCCTTTTCCATAGATGTCCTTAGTTGTGCTGTTGTGGCTACCTCAATGTCTTGAATTGATTCAAAACATTTACTTTTCATGGTCATTTTGACTTTGGGGAAGAGCCAGAAGTTGAACAGTGCCAGATCTGGTGAATAAGGTGGATGAAGATACACCATAATGTTGTTATTTGACAGAAATTGTCATAGCAGAAGCGATGTGTGACGTGGAGCATTGTCATGATGGGGAATGAAACTATTTGCCTATTTCTCAGACACTCACTAAAGAGGACTTTCTGAAACTGCTTCAGAAAGTATTAAAAATGATGCAATAAGTGTGTTCAAAGTGAGGGGGAACATTTTGAGGGGGATTAATGGTAATGTGTCTTTTGTTGTAATAAATCACTTTTATTTAAATATTCACCATATTTTTTATTTTATCTCAGTTTTCAGTATAGAAATATTTCCCTTCTTGCTTAAATTTATTCCTATATATGTTATTCTTTGTGAGGGTATTATAGATGGGTTGATTAAAAAACAATTTTTTGGATAGTTCATTGTTAGTGTGTAGAAACACTACTGATTTTTGTATGTTGATTTTATATTCTACAGTCTTATTGAACTTGTTTTTCAGTTTTAACAGCGTTTTGGTGGAGTCTTCTATGTTTTTTATATATAAGACCATGTCTTCTGCAAACTGAGATAGCTTTACTTCTTCCTTTCTGATCTGGCTGCCTTTTATTTCATTTTCTTGCCTGAATTCTCTGGCTAGG
This sequence comes from Lyroderma lyra, assembly GCA_004026885.1. Taxonomy (NCBI): domain Eukaryota; kingdom Metazoa; phylum Chordata; class Mammalia; order Chiroptera; family Megadermatidae; genus Lyroderma; species Lyroderma lyra. The sequence goes on from PVJL010006112.1 coordinate 81,205, forward strand.
ACTTCCAATGCTATGTTGAATAGTTGGTGTGAGAAGGCACCTCTTTTGTTCCTGCTCTTAGAAGAAAGGCTCTCAGCTTTTCACCACTGAGTATGACGTTAGCTATGCACTTATCATATGTGGCACTTTTTATGTTGAATCACACTACAAGAAATGGAAATTACAGACCAATATCCTTGATGAACACAGATGCAAAATCTTCAACAAAATACAGCACATTAAAAGGATCAAACATCATGATCAAGTAGGTTTATCCTTGGGATGTTAAGGATGGGTCAACATTCACAAATCAGTAGCTGTGATATATCACATTAACAGAATGAGAATAAAAAGTCATATGATCACCTCAGTAGATGAAGAAAAAACAGTTGTCAAAATTCAACATCCCTTAATGATAAAAAACCCTCAATCAATTGGAGATAGAAGGAATATAAATAACCATAGAATAACCATAGAAAGCATTACAGAAAGAAAAAAATAGGGAGGTTCCTATGAAGAAGTATAATAATAGGGCATATGTAAAGAGTCCATTGCATTAGAAAAAATTTTTAAAAGGGCAAAAACTTTAACTCTCAGCACTTAGCACACTGTATTGTCAAAGACTAGATACTTATTAAATGTTTGTTATATGAATTCACTTGAAGTAGCACAGGATGCAACACATATTATAAAGTACTTTTATAAAATTTTGAGGAAAAATGAGCTATGAGCTCTTGCTACCCTTAGTTGTATCCTATACCCAATTTGGGAGGCAGTAAAAAAAATAAAAGCAGGGCAGATTAAACAGAGAAAATTTTATCAGGAAGAGGAGGAATGAGAAAAATTCTCTGGAAGGCATAGCAAAATACAGGTGAAGTTGCTATAGAATTACTAAGGTGTTCCTTCACAGCAAAAACTGATTAGAGTATGTTGAACCAAAATGTTGTGTGATTCAAAAATGATGTAAGTTTACATAGAACTGTCAGAAATGACCATACATTTATATAATAAAAAACACAGAAAAATTTGGGCAGATTCAGTGTTGGCATGATTAAAAATATATAAATTAAAGTGCAGCATTATCATATAGATGTTTTAATCAGCTCATAAATGAGGACTGTCCAGAACGTATACAACCATACAATATGAAGAATAAAGGCATTTATGATTGGATTTTTTTCAGGACAGCCCTTGTTCATCTACATCTGGGCACCTGAAGTAAGTATAGAATCAATTCAGTTAAACATAATGACTATCTACTGTGTACCAAGATTTATGCTACCATCTGAGGATATCTATCTATCTACCTATCTATTTATCTATCTATCATCTATCTATATATAAATCAGGTTTTATATATACATATAAAATATCAGATTCTCTATTATCAAGGAGTTAAAACTAGCAGAAAAGAGAAATACATAATTGAAATAAACTAAAAACTCTGTTTCATGAATTCTGTACTATAAAATTTGAATATTTGCAAAAGGGGGATTTTGAATGTTAGTTTGTTTTCAAATAATAGGTTAGTTAACTGGGTCAGATCTAGAGCCTCCTGAAGTAGACACTCCTGTTTTGTTTTCAGAAAGGAAGGTGATTGAAAAACAGTATCATTTGATGAAAGTTATATAATAAGCTGAGTTAATGTGTTAAACTTCATCTGCATAATGATCAGTCTTCACTGCAAAGTGTCCATAACATCATTCTATTTTTCATTGGGTAGGTACGTGAAGAATGCAAGAGAGGAGAACATTTCATTCAGTATCCAAGATACAAAAGATTATTTCGTGAAGGGTTGGTGGTCTTCTAATGGAAAATAAAATGAACCTTGTCTTTATAAAAAATGGAGATGTAATCATTGTCCTCAAGCACTTTTGAGAATAATGTCATTACAGCCAACGTCTCTTCAGATTGAATGACATGGGAACAAAGTTGGAAAGACAACTTTATGCACAAAAAGATTATTCAGAATTCTCGACTAAGGGACGTGAATACACTTCTTTGATTTTTATCCTGGATTTGTCATAAAAGCCATCATAAAACAATTCTAAGTAAGTCACAGCACAAAAAAGCAAAAGGCCACATTTGCTGTGACTTCTCTATTTAATTTTCTCCAATAAATGTGATTAATTTAAAGTATTATCAAACTAAACTTAACTTTTAAAACTGTAGAACTGTTTTCATATAATTATAGTCATTGTACAAGAACAATTATTAGATCCTGCTTTGGGATCAGGATATAAGAACAAGATAATTTCATAATGTACTGTCTTCATAAATAATTGATAATGGGATTGTGCAAATAAAATAAGAAAACATTATTTTTAAAAAGAGATAACTGATTAAAAAAAGTAAAAAAAAAAAAAAAAGAAAGACTTCCATTAGAAGTCTTCTACTAAATTTTACAGTCTAGTGCATACAGCCTAAGATGCTTCTACATTCTGCTGCCTTGTTCAAGTTACTAAGACCCCCAGAAATGACTTCTTGAAGGCCTGTATCAACAAAATATTATATTCTTGTATCATGTGAACCCATTGTCAAGGAAAGACAGTGCATTTTCTGGTTGGATGGCAGGAACTACATATGGTGTGTCTCTGTTTCCTGCAGTGGGCAGTATAGTATCATCATTAAAACTGTTTTTCTTAATTTCAAATGCCTGAGTGACTTTTTCCCTATGAGTTACTCTTTCATCTGGAGAAGGATCATAGACACCCCCATTTGAAGGCATGTAATGCAGACAGGAGGTCCATAGTTGCTTAGTTTCTTCTACTTCCTTTTTTGCAATATGTTATGATTTTCCCTTTTATAATTTGAATGTTTACAAATATGAAGACTTTTGAGATTATATAGGAAAAATTTGGACTCAATTTTTATTTAGCAGCTGTGTATTTTAGATCAATGTACTGACCACAGAGAAATTAACTTAAATTCATGCATGTCATTTGTGGGGCCAAAAAGTAGAAACTCATCTAGAGTTCCATGTAAAACTTATTTCCCTTACAGAAACCATATATTGAAAACACAAAGAGAAATATCTTATGTTTAGAATAATAGCAATCACATTTTAAAAAATTAAATATAAGACAAATTTTTGTGATTTAAATGTTGAAAATGTCTGGGGGTAGGTAAAACTTTCCCTACCCTTCTAGGTTCTTCTGGATGATCTAGTAATTAAATTGACATAAGGCAGATTAAAAAGAGAAAAATGACCAAATTAAATTACATACATACATATGGGAACCCCACATACATGAGAGACTCAAAGACCCCACATACATGACAGGTTCAGACATAGAATGTGAAAATGAAGTAGATGGGGAATTTTGAGCTAAGGATGAGGTAAGGCACCTGCCTTTGTACTTCAGAGGGGAGGAAGGTCAGTTGAGGATGACAAGAGCAGATGTTCAGTAATTAAAAGTTTGCCCTGCCATACACATAGGTCATAAAAATTTATTTCTGGTAATAATTATTACTATGGGAAAGTCCTCAAATTTAAAGTCTTTAAGGGGGACGTAAAAGTTTCTCATGAGCCTACAGTCTCGATTGTGTTCAGCTAAAAATAATTCACATGCCAAAGTGACACATCTTGGGGAGGCCTGTTCTGAAATTCTTCAAGAGGCAACACTTTCATTCCTCCCAAACAGTTGTTCACAAATACATGTAAGTGAACAATGCTCCTTAAAGAAAAACTTCATGGTGAAGCACGTAAAGTTTAAAACCAATAAGGATATATTTACATGTACTATGTTAAAGAGACTTTCTGTTTTGCAAGAACTCTGAATCCTCATTCAAAATGTATTTATTGTACATTATGTTCATGTAGATTTATGTATTTATTATTTAATTTAGAAATCCAAAAAAAGCTTCTTTCATAACTGCCTCAAGTTAAGTATAATACGTTATTGAAAAAAGTTGAGTATACCTATGTATAAATGTAAAATAAGAATATAAAAGCTATGAACTACAACGGAAAGTAATATTTTTGCCTTATGTCAGAAATGTTCAATTTACCAGAAGAAATTACAACACCATCAATGATTTCTATTGCTCACATACCACTATTTGTTAATGGCCAGATATCTTAGTAACTGGCTTAAGGTACTAAGATGAAAATCTTTAGAAGTTAATTACAACTACTGGGATATTTGGGGGCTGCCAATTACATGGTGTAAGAAAAACACCAAGTTTTTAGACTTAGCTTTGCATCTCATTGTTATGATGAGCTAGTATGAATCATTTAATAATCTCTCCTATGGCCTAGCACACCAGGGAGCACATACATTTTGGGATCACACAGATACTCAAATGAGACTCTGACACATAATAGCTGGGCAAACTTGAACAATATAATTAACTTCTCTTAGCCTCAAGTTCCTTTTCTGTAATTGGAGTGATAATAATTACTTGAGGGTCACTGAATAAAATTCTGATTATCACAGCCAACCCATAACATACATGTAATAAAAATGTCCTTTTATCTTGCCCACAATACAACTTATTTGTAAAAGTACTAATTTTTACTTGATGATCATTAAGTCTCTTCTAGTTCTCCGTTTTGTCATTTTCTCAATAATTACCTGGCAAATTCCTGCTAAGTTTCCTAGATGAGAGAGTAAGTCTGACTCAGTGCAAAACATTCATGAAAATGAAAATATAAATCAATTAAATTCAGTTTGCATGCCCGACTGGTGTTTTTAGGAATACATCAATCTTACTATATGCACAAACATACAGAGCAATAGATAACAGAGATATCCATACTCATATAGCTGTATCCATACATAAACATTTACTTGACACATGGGACATAATTTTAATTTCATAGTTAATAATCTTGTATAATAAAATATCAATAATTTATGCATAAAGAATATACTCTATTCTTGATTGTCTAAATATATAAAATTTTCTACCAAATATTTAAAACCAAGCTTGTGAAGAGCATGTTCTCTAACAAGGACCTCACACAGCCCAGAAAGCTGCTAAGGATACAACTTGTGCTTTCTAAGCCTCCAGGGAGTATTAAAAATAAAAAAAAGCAGAGAAGTGGCAGTTCTCAGGCTGGCTGTGTTTACATTATATTAATTCATGAGTGCTTTGTTATTAATCATGCTAAAAGTATGGTTACATCCTCTCTTTATTTTTTAGCTTATTATTTAATTCTAACTACAGTCTTGGTGAAGCATCAATGTCATTGTTACTGCCAATTAAAAAGTGAAGAAACTCAGTTCAAGCGTATTTAGTAACATGTTTGGGATCATGGTGCGAATTAGGAACAGAGTCCAGTGTGGAGTTTTGTGCCAAATTTACAAATTTCACTATCATTCATTGATTTTAGGGATTTTAATCATATTCTGTATTTAATCCTATAACTATCTTAAATAGCTTTGTGTCAACTGAGAGTACACTGGTGTGATTTTGGTGACAAAGCATAGAAATGTGAGTGAATGAATGGTCAAGGAAAATCAAGGTAGGTAGCATTGCTTTATGCCTCAGAAGTTTTATATAACACTTTTTCTGGAACCCTTGCAACCCTTGATAATCCTGAGTTTACGTTTGCATTTAATTTTTCTCTTGATAGCTGTTTATGGGATAGAGAGATTTTTTTATTATTTTCCTATCAAAATGTCAAATTTATACATATTTTCAATCAATAAATTAATGTTGTTATAAATTATTTTTAACTTGAAATTTTAAAGAATGCTTATTTGACAATGGTTATCCACTTTCTAACACACTGATATTATATTTGTTTTGTGTCTTCAAGAGTTGACAAAACTCCTTAGGACCTGAGTTTCACATTAATTATGAAAAATCTGGTTTAAGCTTGATCTATGACCAGCGGCTGCAGATCACAACCATTATATAAATAAGAACAATGGAAATAGAGTGTTCCTATGATAAAGTCCAAACTTCATGCATTATCAACATGAACATGTTAATCTTAACATTTACCAAAAAAAAAAAAGGAATACTTTAAATGTTAGAAAACCAAATGGAACTACTCAAATGTTGCTGTCATTAAATGAAAATCTTTTACTACAATTATTTTTCTTTTGTGAGAGATGCTTTCAAGTTCAGTTAATAAAATCATGATTTTCTACAATATAAATATTTCAAGTACTTAAAAATACTTTGCAAATTATTTCTCCAAAAAATTATACTTGTAAGCTTCAGGAAAGTATTGCTTTTAAATAAATATTCTATATAAATAATTTATTATCTTTATATTTAATTTTTTTTCTACAAAGCCATACAGGAGACATATAATAATGCTATCTTCTTAAATATATAAGCAGAAATAATTAAATAAACCAATCTTTTTAATTTAATATTTCCATAGCCATAAAGTTAAGGGAGTATTAAAGATTTTAGATTTAAGAGAGATAGATGTGCTATGATATAAAAGTTTTAAAGATATTAACAAGAGCTGTAGCATAAGGACATAGTTTTTATAGCTAATAACACTCTGAGTTAATTGTGAAACCAAGAGTTCTTATGACTTTGATTAAATTTAGTTTTAAATCTTAGCTCTAGGAAGCATCTCTCTCTCTCTCTCTATATATATACACACACACACACACACACACACACACACACACACACACACACACATACACACACATCTCAGAGACCTAGCCTTTCCCTGATAATCAGCAATTCCCTAGGCAGTAGGAGACTGTAGCAGGGTCCTGCCTAATTGGTCACAGGTCACAGGACTTCTGACATGCTGAAGATAACATTTTCACCTAAGATATGTTTTAGTTCCTGAGCCCTTAGGTGGAAAAATACCATGGCTATTTTCCCATGGGACCAAAGAGACTCTGCAGTAGACTTCAGAACTGTCCTCAAGGCCTGAAGAGATGATATATTACCCTTCTCTCACCGCTGACCAATCAGCTCCCCTCACCACCCTGACTCCCCTTATCCAAGGTGTCTTGCGATTTTGCTCTATGTAGTCTGTAACTTACATACCATGGAGGAGTTGGATCTTAACACTTGAGGGTCTTAAATATTTAACTATTTTTCTTTATATACTGCAAATTTCTGCTGCTGCATTTCTTTGCGCCAGTGAGTGCAGACAGACAGACTCAAAACGTTAGGGTCCCGATAACAACTGCATCTTAAATGATAGTTTGTGAAAACTTGTGTGCAAATAATTTCAGCAACATATATAATACTTTTATTTAAAATAAATTGCAACCAACCTTTTCATAAAGTAAATAGACTCTTTTTGTGTTCAGTTTGAGTAATGTGAGGAAAGGGAAAATGTCTCTCTTTTCCCTCATAGTTCTGGCCAGTCTAATAAATTGACAAGAGACAGATGAACAGGAGAAAATAACCAAAAATAATTACATATATCTATACAAGGATTCCTTAGGAATATGAGACCTTAGGACAAATGGGGCACATGAGGCTTATATACCACCTTCAAGTAAGGAGAAAGGGGGTAGTAATTCGTACTTCAAAAGGAAGGTAGACAATTCATAGGTAGATGAGAAAGAGCAAACATTTGGTAAACAAATTCTTGCTGGGCCATCCAGAAACAATGATATACAGAGAAAAGTCTAATAAGCAGACATTGCTAGGTCCTCGCCATCTATCACATTAGTTATTATGTTGATGATCTCCCTTCTTGAAGCAGATTTTTTTCTATCTGAATTCCTTTGGGCAGGTAAAGAGCTAAAATGTTCTTCTTGAGTCTTTTGTTTCTTAAAAAATAACCAGCTTACAATAATATGCCCAAAAAACATATTTTGGGATGTCAAAACTCTGATTCCACTAGACCTTAATCTAGTCTAAAATTTTGAATTTATCTACTACCAAATTTATTTTAAATAAATTTTTATAATGTGAATCATTCTATTCCTATTTTCCTTATATAGATTTACATCTAATTATAACCCATTTTTAGTCTCAATACCTTCCTTAATTTGCTATATCTCATTTATATTGTTTTATTATTGCATATCTGAGTGTTTATGTGCTTATGTATATAAATTTATGCATCTCTCTTTATAATAATTTGTCAAAAAATTTTTGGTAAAAATAAGAGACCATTTACTGTGCTTTACCATGGGCACATTTAATGCCAGTACAATTTATGAAACAGACACTGTTTACCCAGTTTTGTAATGGAAACAGAAATTCAGGGAGATGAAGCACTTTGCCCAATGTCACATGTACTATAAACTCACTCTGAATCAGAGATTTTGCTCTTAATCTCAACAGTACAATAGTTCTGTTAGCTAGTCTCATCCCATCAATAACCAGTGTCGCGGCTGGACCAGCCCTTGTTGTTATTGTGAACAGAGATTGCAAAGGTGGAGTCATTTATGTCAGAGTAACTAAGATGGAACCAGGAAGCCATGAAAAAATTTGATTTTTTTACAGACCTCCCTTGTTTTTGATGACCATTTGATGAGTATGTTGTAGGCTACCTTTCTATCAGAATGTATTTATGTTTTTCTCATGATCGAAATGGAGAATGGGCTTTTGAGAAGTCCACAGAGGCAAAGTGTCATTTTTATCACATCATATTCAAAGTTACATAATATCAATATGATTTATTACTGATATTAACCTTGATCATCCAGCTGAGAGTGTTTTGTCAGGTTACTTAACTGGAAAATTAGTATTGTCTGCACACCCACCTTCCATACTATATTGTTTGAAAGGAAGGCAGTAGGAGGAGACCCACTTAAGGAGTAGTGAGTTACTTTTCCTCTCTGAAGGTAGAGTATCTTCATAAATTATTTGCAATTCTTCTGCAAGGGAGATTTGTCTCCTCTCTCCATTTATTTATTAATTCAATCATTTATATCAGTATAAACTCATGGGATTTATTTTATACATTGGGTTATAATTTATATATTTTTATTATTATGTATTTTATTTATAAATTATTCATTTTATTCCTCCAAATGTTGCAGTATTGGCCACAGGAGCTATTTCAGTTGGCTCCTGAGTTATTTTGACTTAATCCCATCTGTGTAGAATTTTATTTGTTAAGCATTTCCATACTTTCTGGTACTATAAGAAGCTCTGCTTTCATCTTATACATTTCCTGTCCCAGTTCTAGAATCTGTCATTTCTCTTTCTAGTACTATAAGGAGCTTTGCCTTCATCTTATACATTTCCTGTCCCAGTTCTAGAATCTGCCATTTCTCTAAGAAGTTCTGGCTCCTTTTATTGGAGAATGGTATTAAATCTGGATGCAAGATGTACTTTGTCATGGAGAGTCCTACTTTTAGGTCTGTTCAGCTCAAAGAGCAAATAAATATATTCATGTGTACTTCCTCATATATATATACACATATCTATAAATCTTACAGATAATTATCTGTATTTATAATAAGCTAGACATGCATTTACACTGATGTCTCTAATTCTAGTTCATTACTATATGGATTATTCCAGACTTCCCCTTGCTTGCTGCAAATTCCACTCCCATGATAAGAAACTTATTTCCCACCATCTATCCATTTAATTGTTCAATTGCAGTGTACATATATGTTAGTTTTAGAATTGTTAACCCATATTCACACATGTAGAACTTTTGTCAACTAGAGTGTAGTACTTGCATAGTTTCTTCCTTTTGTCTTGTAGGTTCCACTCATTGCCAAAGTTTACCACTTTACCATCAATAAGTTTATCTTATATAACGGTAGTACAGTTAGATTGTTTTGTCATACTCTGTGGTCCATTCTGGGATGTGCTAGCTCATAAGATATTTTTTAAATTTGCATACATTAGGTTTACTTTTTGTGCTATAAAGTTCCCTATATTTTGACTAATGCATAGTGTTTTGCATTCAACACTCAGCATCATACAGAATAGATTCACTTCCCTTAAAAAAAATTCTTGTGCTTTACCCATTTCCCTCCATTTAAAATCTTAGAAATCACTAATCAATTTATCATTTATATATTTTGCTTTCTTCATAATCTATATTAATAGGATCATACAGTGCATAGTATTTTCAGACTCACTTTTTTCATTTATCAATATGCATTTATGATTTATCCATGTCTAACTTGATCATTCATTTCTTTTTATTGCTGAATAGTATTCCACTGCATGCATGTACCACTGTTTGTCCATTCACCAATTAAAGGCCATCTTGATTCCTTCTGTTTTTTTGTGATTATGAATAAATCTGCTGTGAACATTTGCTTGCTGCTTTTTGTGTGGATATTATACTCAAATCATTTGGGTAAAAACCGAGGACCTGATCGCTGAATTTTATGTTAAGACTATTCAGCTTTGCGAAAAACTGCCCTGTCTTCCAAAGTGGCTGTACCATTTTGTATTCTCACTACAAAATGGAGTGTTTGTGGGGTTTTGCAACTTCACTAGCAACTGTTATAATTTGTGTTTTAGAGTTAGCTTTATGTTTGTTTTTTTATCCAGTCTTAAAATACATATTTCCTAATGAAGGGTATAGTTCATTTACATCATTGTGATTACTATTTTTTCTTTCTGTTCTTTTTGTGTGCTTTTTACTGATGCAGTTTTTGTTTCTTTTTCTCTCATTTTGAAATGTTTTGCTGTGATTGACATTTTTTCTTCTGTTTGCTCTATTACGTATATTATTTTAGTTGTTATTCTGGACATTTTATGATTCATACCTATAAAAATCTAATATTAATAAATATTATATATCTTTATCCACCTGTTTCCTCCTTTTGTTTTCCACTTTGTATCCTGTTTTATTTTTAAATTCTCCATATAGAAAATTTATTATTTCACACAGTCAATATTTCTTTACCTTTAGACATATGTTATCATTTTCTTTGTTGCTTTTTATATTTCATGCTTTCTTTCTGTGATCACTTCTTTTTTTAATTTCAGGAACTATGACATTTGGAAATTCCTTTGGTGAGGTTTTTTGATTTTAAATTTTCTTAGATTATGCTATATATGAAAGTCTTAATTTTAGCTTCATTCTTGAAATAAACTTTGTTGGTTATATAATTTCTATTCGGAACCTATTTTGTCTCAGCATATTGAAGATATTATTCCAATCCATTCTGGCTGCTTTTAATTTCAATGCATTTTTGTTTTTGGAAAGTCATAGTTTAAACTTATAAATTGATAATCGTTCTTTCTCATGACTACATTTAAGTTCTCTGTATCTTTGATTTCTTGAAGTTAGCCTATAGCTAGATGTAGGCAATTTTTAATTTTCTTGCTTGGGAATCGTTAGCCTTCCTGAACCTAAAGATTTTTCATACTTTCTATAATAGTGTCATTTAATATTTTTAATGTTAATAACAATCTTTTTGTTATTCTCTCTTTGGAACTTCATTTGTCATAAGCTTGATCCTTTCGATTTATTCCCTATTTTTTCCAAACCTTTGTTTCATATGTTCTTTCTTATTTTTAGGTTATGATCTTTAATAATTTATTCTATCTTCTAATTACTGAATTCTCTCTTTACCTATGTCCATTGTGCTTTATAAATGTTCTTTAAAATTTCTAATGCAACTGATTTTTATTTTTTTAGTTGTGGTGTTTGTCTCTTTTCCGATTAACATTAGCCATTTTCATAGTTGATTTTTTTACTCATTTGTGTTCCTCTCAAAAACATTTTAAACATATTGTATATCATGAATATATAATTTCAGTTTGCTTCTGAATATCCCTACCATTATTATTTATAGTTTTGGTATATCTGAATATTTCAAACCTTCTAACTTACTATATTCTATACCCCCTGATTCATCTGTTTACAAATGATAAAACACTAAATCAGACTAATCCAAGCAAACAAATGTGAAAATATGAAAGCTAATTTAACAGAACAGCAGTGAATGTATGGATGGAACTAAGTCCCAGGGATGATAGGATTTGGGGACAATTATATATTAGTCACTAAAGCCAAAGGGTTGAAGTACCATGATCAGCTAATCTTCGATCATATGCTCTTGTCCTATAAATGGAACATATTATCAGAAAAAAAGAAGGTTAAGATGGCACAGAATCAGCTACTGGATAATATTTGTCAGCAGCCCTATTTGTGCGTAATTCATCATCCCTTAGCATCCTATCTCTGTTATTTTTAAAGCCTTACTTATTGAAATAGTTGTCCTTACATCATACCTATTCTCTCTGTTCTATTTCTAACCACGCATCAAGTTCTGTCAATTTTACCATTGGAAACTCCCTTTCAATCCATTATTTCTAGCCATATTTACTTCCAATATATCTTCTCTGTTTTAATTAGAAAAAGATCTCTAACAAGTTTCCCTGCCTTCAATCTACCCTTTGCAGTGGAAAGAGAATGAACTTTCACCATTATAAATTTGATTGTGTTCTTAGATAGAACACTTGTATTGACTTTTCAAACTAAACTCTGCTCTGGGCTAATGGTCCCTAATGATTTTCCAACTTCTCAAATCTCATCTGGAATTATCTTCCTCCATCACCATCACCACATGACTTCCACTGTGCAACTCTACTGCCACCTTATATACAATGTTTCTGTATATGCAATGTTGTCTTTAAAATTTTAGTATTCCCTTGTCTTTTTAACCCTCTGCCTTCCTTCCCATTCTGTCATTTTTCTCACCTCATCACCATTTTTCCCTTGAGTCAATGTAGTTTTGGGGGATGAAGAGATGAAAATATCCAGTTTTAAAATATGTATTTCTTAACAGAAGGTCACATTTACATTTTTGTGATTACTCTTTTATTTTTCTTTCACTTTTTGTGTAACTTTTTTAGTCATCTAATTTTGCCCCATTCTCAGTTTTACTTCTGTTGTAACTTCATTCATTCCATGGATATGCATGATGATTCATACTGGATTCCTTATTTTTTATTACACATCTGATATAGGAATTGCAAAAAATTCTCAATCTCTATCAAATTGAAACTTAGAGGTATAAAATCTTGAAGAACTGTATTTCAGAAGCAATTGTCATTGCAAAAATTTATGATAATTGATGTACATCCTAGATATTAATACATGGCTTTTTCCTTCCTTTGCTAACATTGGGCTTTGTTTGTTTTTATTTTATAAGCTCCTTGAGATGTTAAGTTAGATTGTTCATTTGAGATCTTTCTTGTTTTCTTAATGTAGGCATTTTTTGCTATAAACTTCACTCTTGGAACCCCTTTGCCATAACCCGTAAGTTTTAGTATGTTGTATATCCACTTTTGTTTGTTTCAAGGTATTTTTTATTTCCCTTTTAATTTTTCTTTGACACACTGTTTGCTCAAGAGTGTGAATTTGTGAATTTTCCAGTTTTTGTCCTATTATTGATTTCTATTTTCATACCATTTTGGTCAGAAAAACCGTAACTGATATGATTTCAATCTTCTTAATTTTGTTCAGATTTGTTTTCTGGCTTAACATATGATCTATCCAAAAGAATATTCCCTGTGCCCTTAATAAGAATGGGTATTAATTATCTACATATCCTTTCCTTTGTGTATGTATTCTGAAACATTATTATCAATAGAAAATTAGCTAACATTCACTCCTCAGTATTAAATTTGGAATAGCTTACCAAACATAATTTCAATTATATAAATTCTGGAAGGAAAAAGCCCTGCAGCTATAAAAAATTCTGAATTGATAAACTACATTTTTTGTGTGGGTTAAAAATAAACAATTACTTCATTGGGTAATAGGTACAAACCCTTAATATTATCAGACTGTAAAGTTAGTGAACAGTCCACAGGACCATCTTCACTTCTGACACCAACTGCAGAGTACAAAGGCACCCAAAACCACTTTTACTTCTGACACCAGTTGAAAGTTTGGGGTTTCCAAGATTATCTTCAGTTATGATAATTCACTAGAAGGACTCACAGAACTTACTAGAAGCTATTATACTCATGGTCAAAATTTATTACCATGAAAGGATACAGATTAACATTATCCAAGGAAATCAGGAGGAAAGTACATGAAAGTTCTGTTTCCAAATGTCTTCCTGCACTGGAGTCATAGACAGAGCTAACTTTGCTGACAATGAAGTGTGACAATATTCATGGTGAAGTTGCTACCAGAAAAGCTTACTCAATCCTTGGTGTCCAAAGTTGTATTGGAGCTCAATCAAAGAGATACAATTTATTGCCCATGTGACCCTTACTCTTTAGCCCCTCTAAAGATGTACTGAATATCACACTAACCAAAGTCACACCATGAGCCACACGTTCAGACTATCCAATGTGGTCCAAGGCTCCCAGAAAAGAAGATACTTTATCATGTAGGACATATAGGGCCTAAAGCTGAGGGCAAATCCATACTTCTCTTTGGAAAATGTTAAATTATTTACTACACACACACACATGCACACACTTCCTTTGGAAAGAAAAAGTCTTGCTCCTTTCTCAAAGATGCAAATACTTATCATTTTTGAGGCATGCAGCAGCCTTACATTTCTTCTACTGATGTTTTATTTTGAAAAAAAAAGTACTGAGACAATGACTTTTCTTTTTGTGTAGAAAAAAAGGAGGAATGGGATTTATATTGATGTCAATATTGTACTTAGAAAGAACATTAAGAATTCTTTAAATATCCTAAATAAAGCTTAGAGTGATGCATAGTTCAACTTCTGAGATTAGAATTTCAGCATTAAATTTATGTGAAGTGTGTGGAATGAAACAGGCTGCAAAAAGCATGTAGCATATATAGCAAATAAGAAAAATGTTATGAAGTTCAGACTCATAGTGAATAACTGTAGTTCTCTTGGTTACAAATGTGACAAGAAGGAGAATATACTGCCAGCCACATTTCAGTTTTTCAACTCCACAGTTTTCCATCTTGCAAACTGAAAACTACATTTTGCCATTTTTGATTTAACCGTAGTTGATGGAACTAAGGAATAGCTCCTTTCTCCCACAGTGAAAGTAATGATTTGTTTAATGTAGTTTTCCTTCGGTTGACTGAGTGGATTTGAGGAATGAATGGTAATTCGTTTAATGCATTCTTTAAAAAATTTAGTTTCTGACAATAAAGAGGAGTAGAAAAAATAATATCTGTAAATGTTTCAGAAAGGCATAAAACAGTCAAGCAATGATTTGCAATATTTTATTCTTGATTAATAAATAAGACATATTTCTTAAAACCATTCAAATTCAGCTGCAACTTTTCAGCATCAGAAATTACTTAGAAATTGTTAATTTGCTTAGGAATTACTATGTTTAAATAGTAGAAGAAAAGGGTATATTGATTACAAGAGAGTGTATAAAAATTTCAGTCTTTACAAACCAAAATAGCCAATTTAAAAAAGAAAAGGTATCTATCAAATGAATGCTTGATATATAACATCAAATACGAGGTGTGCAGATTATTTTTCCTATTTAATTTCTTCATGACACATAATAATCAGGATAAAGGACTGATATAATATTTAAAATGTTTGGTATAATATTTGAAAGAGTTATTCTGTCACTTTTAATTTGATTTATTTTTAAGTAGGTATATCAAATTTGTGAGAAAAATATACAATAAGAAAAAACATCAGCACTTATACCTAAACAGTTTTATCAACTTAGTCTTTTATATGTTTATATTTGTGTGTGTGTGTGTATGCACATGCACAATGCAATATAATTTTAATTTTGTTTGGAAAAACATGTCACTATCATGTAATATGGCAACTTTCTATATTATTAGAATTTCTGTATGAAAATTTAATGTCCACATATTAGCACCATTTACTTAATCAGTCTCCTATTTAAAAATGTAAAATTAGTTCCTATTATGAACAATGCTTCAATAGTTATATACATTATCTTTCTTCACTTTCTTTTAAGAGCAGATTGTTCATGTACTTTCCCAATAGTTTATTAGTGCTTATATATATATATTTTTTTTTTAATTTGCATCAACTCTACATAGTAAAGATTCTGATACTATTTTCATGCTGATTACAAGTGTTTTTTAAAATTTCTCTTTGTTTTTAATCTTGTTTATGATGTTTTTAATATAAGTATATTAAAATTTTGTATTCACAATTAAATTTACCAATATCTTTTTTATGGTATTATCTTTGTTATTATGATTAGAA